>JARHVA010008066.1:0-22500 GCA_037957365.1 Torreya grandis
AAAGGTTTGAAATCAAAATGATCTTCCCCTTTTATCATTGGGTCCTTCTCTCAATCAAGAACATTGCTTAGTCTTTGAAATATTGTATGTAGGCTAAAAAATGGCCAACATCTTTGGTGATTTCTCTAGGTAGCATGCCTATTGTACTCAAACTCAAACCATGTACATAACCTTTAACTTATAATAGATAACACATCTATTCTAAGACTATAGAGTACCTCTTGATTGTTAAAGATAATAGACTCCACCAAAATAGGGAAGAAAACAAAAGAAATCAGGGAAACTATCTAACAAAGTAAATGTGAAAATAAATCACTTATCCAGGACAAAGTATAAATAAACTAACCTAACTAACCATGAAAAAACATGATCCATCAGGATCAAAAGGTAAATTCATGAATTTACTCATTACAAAAGATGGTATAAGTTGAAAATTAGGGAGTTTATTAAACATGACCTTTGAAGAGGCACTCTTTTTTCTAATTATTTCTCTTAAAATCTCTTGAAATGATCCATTGATAGTAAACCAATCACCAACAAAAATAAATTCATCTTGCACTTCTGGATTTTCTTTATGTTGATTGTCAACTATAACCTTGTCAAGTAACATCTCATCTATGCATGATCCTTAAGTGACCTTATATTTATTATAAACTAGTATAAACTCAACAAAATATTAATGGAGATCTAAAAAGTCAAACCAAGATGCATAATTATCCTGAGTAGGTGATTCTTGATCAAAATTCCCAATATCATGCTCGCTAATGGGAAAAATATCCTTACAAAGCTCTTAAATCTCTTACAGAGATTCAAAATATAACTACCAATCATCTTTTTGTTATTTAATTTTATCAACTTGAATAAGATCATTTTTAAAGGTATCTTGATCTTCCTCTAGTGGAGATATCTCAACATCATTTGTGACATTAACCTGTACCAATTTCTCATGTATTTCTTCCATATCAAGACCAACCTTTTCCTACATACTTGAAGCATCTTCTTCAATATCAATTTCAACTTGGTCGTAAATTGAAGTATCAATAAAGATCTCTCCATCATAAACAGTTGAAGCATCCTCTTCACATTATTTAAGAACCTGATTTGTAGCTGTAACCTCTTTCTCTATTTCTCATAGAACAGGTTCCTCTTAAAGAAGAGAGATGGTGGGAGGGTGATAAAATTCATTTGTTTGAGAGGGAGTATGAAGCATGTAAGGTTGATCATGATCATATTTTAGGATATTGAGGTCAATGGAATCATTTTTAAAATCTTGAAGAGGAGGGAAAGAGAAAATTTTAAGAACTTCCACATTCTACTCTTTTCACTTGGCTATTACTTCATCAAGGTCTAAAACCTTTTCATCCTCATTAAAAACTTGAGCTTAAGGGATAAGTGGTGAATAAAGGGAACAATAATAAGGTTTATCCTCTTGAATAGGAATATGAATATCTTCTTTAATACATTCTTGATTCCAACTAGGAATCTACATTGGCTCACATTGAACATGGTTAAGAACCTTATGAGAATAAGGAACATACGAAGGATGTTAAGGAATACAAGAGGGTTCTTGAGAAAAATGATCCAACTAAAATTTTTTCCTCTCATAATATTCTATTTTTTATAATATAAAGATATAAAACTTAAGCCTCTCCTTTAGATCATTAGACACATTCTAAAAAAAATGCTCGTTCACTTCCTCATATTGGGAATCTAAACATACTTTTCTTGCATATGCTAGAAATTTAATCTCTATTTCATCCATTCTCTCTTGGAGAAAATGATTCTCATGTACCACATCATATCTATATGGGAAAGGTAAAATCATGTCTTGAAATTTATATGGCTCATAAGGAAGGTAAAAGTCATGCTCTTGGTAATAAGGATAATGGGAAACTTGATAAGGTTCATCATAGCTCTAATAAAACTCCTAGTAAAGATGATTTGAATCATAAAAAGGCTCATATGGATCATGAAAAAGATGTTATTATCCATCATATGGATGATAATAATGGATAACATAGGATCTCTTTCATACATAGCCATAAAAACAACATAAGTATAATGCAATGAAAATGACCTACTTAGAAACTACTTGGACTATCAAAAATAATTACTTAAACTTGGAATCACCAAATTCTTTATGAAAAACATTAATTAAAATATAATTTCAACAAGATAACCTCTAATGAATCTTAGCAGGCATGTCAAAACTATTGGGGTTCTAGATTTGTACCCTAGTTAAGAAGGTGATTGTTCATGTCTTCTACTCAAATCTAGTCCAACATGGAATTGACCTTAGGCTATGGGTCACCTATCATAGGGTCAGACCTATAGAGAAGGCCAAATTCCTTCTTGGTATATCACCTAAACTAAACTTTGACTATGAAAATGGAGAGATAAATGGGTAAAAAGACATGAAAACATGTAAATGATGGGATGCACTAGTAATGTGATTGTTCATCCACTCTATATGAATTGCTAACAAACACTAATGAGATCAAATATGCAACTCTAAATGGTTGTATATGCATTAGTATTTTATACAAAGGTTTACCAAATGATCAGAACCTAAGGGAATTTATGGAATGGCTTGATTCGAGGCACTAACCAGACAATGTATCCACTTGCTAGCCTTAATCAAATGACATTTGACACTAAACATGACCTAAAAAATAATATAATCTAGTAGCTATGTGAGATCAAGATTTGACAAGGGAGAGATTTATACCACATATGTAAATCAGTCTAACATTTACACACTATACCAAAATAATAAAATCTAAAAATAGTTCTTTATTTATCTCAAGAGGTTACAAAGATCAAATCTGGGTAGAGTCTAGTCATGCCCAAGAGAGGGATTATAAAGCTATTTTTAAGGCTTAAAAGCTTATATTTATAGAAAAGGAAAAGAGAGAGTTGTGCATTAGAAAATGCCAAATAACTTATGGTGGATTAACACAAATTTGAGGATGTTGCTCATTGATCTTATCAAGTAGGCACATTTTCAAAGGCTTTGCGAAAGAATTTAATGCATTATTAATATTTATCTATCCACCAGGTTATCATCTCATAATTCCATGCCATTTCCACCTGATCTATTAATGAGTACCAACCCTTCATACCTTGAAGCTAAAATATATTCTTGGTCTATTTTGAATGGTTGAATGTACCCTTTTTTTATCAAAGTTGCAACTGAGCACATATCTTTTTATAGATTGAAAACCAATCATATTATTGGTTTTATTATAGCTCAATGCATGGTCTTATTTTGAAAACCAAATGTCAAAATTTGACTAAAATATGTCTAAAGTAATAATAATATCTTTAAGGAGCTCTATTGATGATTCTTGGTCCTGAAATATTCACCTTGACTTGACCTAGATCATGCTCAAGCTATGTTTCCTTTGTATTAGCTTACCCAGGTCAAAAAAACTATCTCCTTGATCTTTGTCAAAAATCCCCTAGGCTTGATCTTACTTAGTGGTTATCAAATGGTAACTTAGGCTATTAAATATTTGAACCTATTCACTCTATTGATCTACCTATGCATGGATGCCCATGAGGAATTGATTTTCTACCAACTAAACATGATTATGCCACTTATCCTTAACTCATTAGATCTTTGGATTTGCTGACCAGTTTGACTCTTCTTCTCTGTATTTAATCTTGATGAGTGATTAAGTTTGAGCTCTTATATCTTAAAATTGACATCAAACATCATTTTACATCTATGCAGATGTATTTATCATCCCACAAACTATAAATTTTAAGCTTGCATGATTTTTTCTTGAGATTTATTTTTATGTCCACGTGATCATCATTTGGCATTCATTAAAACATCATTGAAATCCCATAGACCATAAAATTTAATCATAGATATATTTTTACCAAACTTCATTTTGACAATAGCACAAACATCCTATATTGTAGGTCTAACTTTGAAGGCCTATAACTTGAAGTACAAAAGTCAAGGAGGCACCAAATTTTCAAGAGATGTTCTTGAGACTAAAAGGGATGAACCCATTTAATATATTAGTCTTAGGATCATTCTAAGAGAAGATATAAAATGCTAAATTTTATTGGTTTATTTATTCCCTCATGATGTCCTGATGATAGTCTACTTCATTTGGGTATGGGAAACATAGCAAAATCTGATTGAGGAGCCAACTTTGAACATGCACAACTTCTACCATGATTTGATAGATGATATGAAACTTAGTGCATATAAACTAAGGACTAAAGTATACAAACCCATGCAATCACTTTTTATTGAGACTACCACAAATGAAAGATATGGCCTCATCAATATGCTCACTTGGCTTTATTTGAGCATCTTCAAAAATGGCTAAGTGTGGAAAACATGTAGAAAATGATAGAGGAGGAAACTTTTAACCTCAATATATTTTGATGTGCTTTGGTGGAGGATTTGATATTTGGTGCATAGGATCTTGTTATAAAGGGGAATAAACCAATATTCCCAATTTTCTTTGATCCATCTACATGTACAAGATATGAACTCTATAAATTGCATATTTAGGCTTTCTTCTATTGGACTCAAATGTCAAAATGGACTCAATGAAAAACTAGATGAACTCCATGTAATTCCATATCTATTCCAAGCACTCATACCACCTCATACGTCTCTAAAACTTCTAGACCTATCCTTATAAGATGATAAATTACACTTTAACTGGACATAAAGTGATTCAAAATGTTTGCAAGCAAAATGATCTCCCTCTTTTATCATTGGGTCCTTCTCTCAATCAAGAACATTAATCAGTCTTTGAAAGCTCTATATGTAGGCCAAAAATGGCCAAGACTACCACCACATGGGATAAATTTGTGACTCATTTCATAACATGGTGGTTACTTTAGCTTTATTTTGATCATAAGTTGACAAATTTTTATAACTTGAAGCAAGGAGACTTGTCATTAAATGATTACTATGAGTAATTTACTAAGCTTTTGAAATATGTTTTTTATTACTATAAGGATTAATGTTTCCATATCAATAAGTCTATATGGTCTTAAAAACCCAAATTATCTATGAGGTGGATGTGCATAGACCATCCACTATGGATTAATGTGTTTGAAAAGGATATAAATAAGGAACACAATTTGAAATATTGGGAAAAGGCTAGAGATAAGTATAAGAAAAAGTTTAGTATTTATAATACACCTTTCAAGAAGAAGAACTAGAAATAAAATGGAAATTCCAAGAATTGGTTCAACCGTTAGAATACAAGGTTTTCAAATACATACAAGAATAGGAAAATAAGAGGAAATTTCAAAGAAGGGTTTAATGGTGAAAATTAGTTTGAGAGGAAAGGATATCCAATAGGATGATTTAATTTTAGATGAGATCATTATGCCAAAGATTATCCTTTGTGGAATATAGGGGACAAGAATAAGAATACAACTTATTCTTCATAAAAATCAACCTTCTAATATCATACCAATGTAGCAATGGATAATCAGTAGGTTGAATTCCAAGCCTCCCCCATAAACATATTAGGTACTCTTTTTGGTCATCTAATTACTATTTTGATTGATATTGGATATACTGAATGCCTTATCTCTCCTAGAATGTTGAGTAAATTATCTAGGGAAGCTAGTTAATGTAGAAAATGCATGATCAATAAAGTATGGGAATGAGTCCAAAGTCAAGGTTAACAAATGTCTCATAAAGGTTGAAATCTAGTTTCCAAAAATAACCACAGTGGTGGATCTTTTTAAATCACCACTAGGGTCATATGATGTGATCCTAAGAGTAAATTGGCTTTTTAGGCATAAATCCAAATTGGATTTATTCCTTAAAAAGGTTGAATATCTAGATGATTTAGGAAACCAAATCCCAAAATCCAAGGAGGTTAAAGGAGAGTTCAAGCCTAGGAAAATTTATGGAATTTATTTGAAGAGGGATTAATATAAGGGATGTCAAGCATTTTTTGTCAAAATGGATGAAGTTGTAGAATCTAAGGAACCCAACTTGGAAGATTATCCCTTTCTAAAATAATTTTGGGATGTTTTTCTAGATGAGTTACCAGGGTTGCCTCCAAAAAGGGAATTTGATTTCACTATATATATATATATATATATATATATATATATATATATATATATATATATATATATAATTTAAGGTTTATAACCACAATCTAAGGCACCCTAAATGGTGATAATAGTGGAGATAATTGAGTTGAAGGCACAACTTTAGGAGATATTGGCCAATGGATTTATTCAACAAAGTGTTTTTACATAGGGTGCATTTATAGTTTTATCAAGAAGAAGTATGGAAACGTTAATTTTTACATTGACTACTGCATGCTTAATAAAACAATGATAAAAAATAGGTAACCATTACCTCACATTAATGATATATTCAATCAATGGTGTGGTACTATATTCTTTTTGAAGATTAATATTCGAGTAGGATACCACCAGTTAAGGATTTGAGATGAGGATATTCTAAAAATAGATTTTAAAAATTGCTATGGGAAATACAAGTTCATAGTGCTACATTTTGGGTTAATTAATGCACCAACAAGATTCATGAACCTAATAAACATTATGTTTAGGGATTGTCTTAATAAATTTATTTATCTTTTTGGATGACATCCTCATCTATTCCAAGAATTAAGAAGAGAAAGTTGAGCACTTATATTTAGTTTTACAACATCTGTGGAAACATAAGATTTTTGGTAAGTTTTCCAAGTGTGATTTATTTTAGAAGAGATTATAGTAGTTGGGACATATCATCTCTATAGATGTAATTTTAGTAGACCTAGCTAAGATTAGGGCCATCACGGATAGGCTATCACCTAAAAACATGCATGAGGTGTGTATTTTCATGGTATTAGTAGGTACTACTATAGTTTTGTACTAAAATTTTCCAAGATAGCTAACCCAATCACCTATCTTTAGTAGAAGCAAAAACATTTTATTTGGTTAGATAAGTGTGAAGAAGCCTTCCAAGTCTTGAAACAAAGGCTTATTTCTACACTAGTGTTATAAATCCCATATCTGAATGGAGACTTCTCAATGATAATTGATGCTTTAAGTAATGTTTTGAGATGGGTTATTATACAATATGGTTTAGTTATAGCCTATGAATCTAATAAATTGAAACCTTATGAGGAAAATTATGCTCCTCATGATCTATAAATGGTTGTTATGTTTCATGAATTGTAGGTTTAGATACATTAATTATTAGGTAATAAATTTGAACTTAAGACTTATAATTTAGGTCTTAAGTATATTTTCACCTAGCCTAACCTCAATAATAACTAAAAGTGGTGCTTAGAGTTTCTATCTTATTATGATTTTGATATCAATTACATTAAGGGTCAGGAAAATAGAATAGTAGATTCCCTTAGTAGTAGGTGATTCCTTAAACCTTCCAATTTAATTAGAATCACCTTCTAATATTAGGTAGTAAAATTCTCACTTGGTGATGAATTTCTATGAACAAGTTAAGAAAGATTTGGCTAAAAAATTGTAAGATCATAGATATCAATGTTTTCAATTAGAGAATGATGGGAATTTAAGGTGAAATAGTAGGATTTATGTACCTAATAAGGATAATTTGAGGAATATTGTGATGAAGGAATTACATAATGTTATTTATTCAAGGCATCTTGGAGTAACTAAGCTAGTAGCAGAGTTAAAACCCTTATATTTATAGAAAGGAATCAATAAATATGCAAATAATTCCATCTCTAGATGATTAGAGTGTCAAGGAGTTAAGTTTAAACATGTCCATCTAGTTGGGTTGTTATACCCACATTATTTACCTTAAATGGAAATGGTAAGTAATTAATATGGATTTTGTCTAAGGTTTGCCTATGTCTAGGAGTCACCATCATACAATCTTGGTAGTTGTGGATAAAATAAGCAAGGTAGCTCATTTTATTCCTGGTAATATAATTGATAATGCATCATTATTTCTAAAAGGCTTGTGAAATAAATTTATAGATTACATGGGTTTCATAAAAAGTTTATTTCAGATAGGGAAACTTATATGACTTATAGCTTTTGGAAAACTTTAAATTCAACATTAAGAACTCAGTTGAATTTTAGAATAGTTTAATATTGAGAAATGGATGGGAAAATAGAAAGGATAAATCTTGGATGATTTGTTGAGAATGTATTGCATGGACTAGTAATACAAGTGGGAAAAATAACTACCATTGGTTGAATTTACTTATAACTCATACCAATTAGCTATTAAAATGTCTCCTTTCGATACATTCTATGGTAGGAGATGTAGAGCACCAATTAGTTGGTACAAGATGGAAGATATAGTGGTTTTTAGACTAGACATGTTTACTAAAATGGAAGAGCAAGTGAAATTAATAAGGTATAGATTGGTTGAAGCTAATGATAGATAGAAAAGATATGTTGATCTAAAAAGAATAGTAAGGTAGTTTTAATTTGGGGGTAAAAATTTTCTATGGGTTAAAACAAAAAAAAAGTGTAATAAAGTTTGGTAAATCAACAAAGTTATCACCTAAAAATATGGGGCCTTTTGAGGCCTTATAAGTAATCAATATTATAGCTTATAGGTTTTCATTGCCACTATATCTAGCACAAATGCATAATATTTTTCATATTTTATATCTTATTAAATATATTGCTGATCCTACACATGTTTTGGATTGGAATGAATTACAGGTTTGGAATCCATGGGTGGTCATAGTAGAACTAATCAAAATAATTGATAGTCATAAGATTAACTTGTGTAATAGAAAAATATCATAGTGCAAGGTTGAGTGACCAATATTCTAAAGATAGTGCAACATGGGTAGACCATGAAGATTTTTTAGGCTATTTCCTCATTTATTTACTTGATTTTCTATTGGTTATAATTTGTTTTTGTGCTAAAAAATTATTTTTAGTATGCTAAACTTAGTTATATATCATAACTTTTATTTTAAATAAGTGTCATCAAGTCAATGACCAGTTTTAGGGGCAAAGGATGTTACATCCATTTTTTCCCTATTGATTTTTAAAGAATTTATCAATGAATTTCATGCTGATTATTAGTATACCTAATGTTTATTTCAAGATATAATTTTATATACTATTTGGTTAACATATATATTACTTTTGATGAGTTGGTACATTATGCTTATGATCATGATTTTTATGGACTTGCTACATTGAATAGTTATTATGGTTATATGATAATTATTATCATGATATAGTCTAACTATTAGTTTTTTTGATGAGTTGGATGTATGATATTTCCACCTTCATTAATATTGTAAAGGGAGAGTATCATTGGATAGGGGAGAGAATATAGTTACATTAGGGGTAAAGAGAAGGAAACAAGGAATCCCCACACACCACTTATGTCTATTAAATGAATATTTGATTCTTATTACTTTTCATAGCTATATTTGGTGATGTATTTTTACATTCAATTGGTGATATTGTTTTATATGTTGTCATTATAATTGGTTGAATCATCATAAACTATTAATTTGAAATTTTAATTTATTTAGTGTAAGGAATAATTTTATTGAGTTATTTTTGCATTAAAAACTATCATTGAGATTTAAAATATGTTATATGTGAAACTTGTTTATGCATATTGGGAATGTGTAGTGTTTGAGGTGTTAAATGGTATTGATTTCCTAGTTTACTAAAAGCATAGTTTGGTTGTGACTTATCCTTTGGGGTTCTTAATAGAAAAAGGGATAATTGGGGGAAATACCCCCTATCTAAGGTAATCATTAGATTCTTATTCAAAATATTTGGTTGTAATAGGACTTGGAGTTAGAATAAATTTATGAATATCAAAAGCTTTGAGATATATTTTAATAATTGATGCTTTGACAAAAGAAAAGGGCTTAGAATTAGGTTTTGGTTATCATTTTTCATGAGAGTTGAGTTTATATTGAGAATTAAAATGGCTTAGCCATCAAGATTTCATGAAAAGAAGGAACTATGATTTGGAGGAGAGTGGTGGAGTGAAACATTAATGTAAAAATGTTGCATGAATTTTTATTGGCATAATAATAGGGGTCTAGTAGAATTCATGTCGAACATGCATGGGATGGGAAATAGAATAAGTAAGATGGAAAAGACCATAAGGGAAGCAAGCTTATTAGGATTAAATGAGAATGAATAAAATGCAATAGGGAAATCAATCATTACAAAGTGGGAAGACATCTATACACTTGTTCTAATTACCAGGTTGGTCATTGTCTTGGATTATTTTAAATCAAGTTAATGGGGTTTTAGAATTTGCGGCTCTATTTTTATGTATAAAAAAACATATTGAAATTAACACTTATATAAACCCTAGATTATTAGGATTATAGGCTTGAGGATGAATGTTTCAAATCCCATTCTTGAGCCTATAAGGTTAAGGTTATTAAGACATTATCATGAGATGACCTAGACCATGTTGTTTTCTTTGAAAGTTGTAGCTGAATTCAAACCTAAGAAGATTAAAAATATTTAATGTAATTTAACATCAATTTATTTTTCATAAATGTGGGTACATTTATGAATACCCACATATATTCAGAGGAGATTATAAATCCTCTTATATTTGGATAGTTAAAGATTTAAGACCATATTGAGGGTTAAATAGTTAATATTATTATTATATATGTACACTTGAGTCTAGTACTCTTATCTACATTATCCTTAGTTGGTTTTGTAATATTATTAAAGGAATTGGAAATAATGGTAATGATTATTGAGATATAATCCCATTAATTTGCATTTATTTTTATGTTAGTGACTAAAAAACATTACATTTGAGAAACCTATTGAAAGTAAATGAATATTGATAGTTTTAATAGTAATATTTTTAAAAAATACAAGCTAGTTTGGACAAGAGGATTAATTTATGAAATACATGACAAAATTGGAAGGTTTACCATAATGATAATTTGGTACCTATAATTTATTTATTTAATGAGTAATTATAGGTTGGTTTGAATCCGTTCACCTAATGTTTACACTTATATATAAATTGAAGTAAATTTAGTATGGGAAAGTTAGATCTAGAAATGAACATCCATTATTATGAATCTATATACTTATAAAGTTGTGAAGGTGAGAAAGAGTATAGTTTTTTATAGTTAGAATATTTGTATTTGATGTAATATTTTCCTTCCTAAAAGAAATTTGAGCTAAATAAATATAGTTTACCAACTGTGAATTTTATGAGTGTATATATATGTATATGTAAATGTATATTCATATGTATATGTATATATATATATATATATATATTTTTTTTTTGTGTGTGTGTGTGTGTGTGTGTGTGTGTGTGTGTGTGTGTGTGTGTGTGTGTGTGTGTGTGTGTGTGTGTGTGTGTGTGTGTGTGTGTGTGTGTGTGTGTGTGTGTGTGTGTGTGTGTGTGTGTAAGAGGATATATTATGTAACCTTCAAACCTAATGTGTTTCCCTAGTTTAAAGATATTGCTAAAAATCAATGTTTAGATGGTATAGTTTCATTCACAGTAGGAATTAGTTAGTATATGGAGAAAGTATACAAGCTCAAAATGTATCCTAAATTAGATATCTTTATGTGTTAATGATTGTCAATGGGATGAGTATATGATTTTCATTGATTTTTATAAATCTAGAATAGTTCTGTTAGGTGATAAAGCAAATATGAAATATATTTGAGCATAATAGATTGAGATTATATAAGTATTTATTATACATTATCATGTTAAAAAATTATATGAATTGAATAGTATGTATTTAATATGAATTGTATGTTTGTATCAGTTGTGCCTTTTGAGATTAATACAATCTATTATATGGTCCTGATTTAAGGAATGGTTACATCATCATTATTGCATGGTCATAATATGGTTTGTTCTTAGGTCTTTTTAAATGAATCATATGGATATAATAATGGATACAACTTTGTATCAAATATATTACTGATTTTATAATAAAATAATATGTTGAGGTTTAGGCATAAAATGACTTGACTCTATTATATAGTCTATATCTCTTGAATATATATATATCTTTTACTACTGCAAGTTATAATATGGTTTTGCTCATGAAAATATTTTTGTAGGCTGTATAGATTTAATGTTGACTATTGATCAACATTAGTTATACTTATTGGTATTACAAGAGAATGATATGATGAGTTAAAAAGCATAGAAAAACTTGATTCTTTTTATAGCTTAGCAAACATATATGTTATGGAGTTGGTTGGATTCTTATTTATGAATGTTCAAATATTTCATTGTTGCATGGTAGTTTATTATGCTAATTTTAAATCTAGATTTCTAGTTGTGTTAGATAAAAGGAGGTAAATATATGAGTATGATAGTGGATAACTCATATATGTACCCTCTTATATTATTATTAACATGATTTGTTAGCAAAGAGTATTGCATGAGTAAAAATGACTCAAATTATTAAATATGAATTCTATAATGAAAACTTTGGTCAAAGTAATGTTATAGCTGAGACATTATCATTTTATTATATTTTTAATTTACATATATTGGTGATAGAATTTAGATAAAGGAATGAATTCCATGTTATATTTTATTAATACATGTAATATTATTAGTCCATGCATGGGTTCTGATTATTTATCGGTATCTGCACTATTCTTATCTGCCCCTCCATGAAGGGTAGGGCCACTCCCAAAAGGGAGGTGTGTGGGAGACCATTGGTATATGGTTGGAGTTAAAGAACTTAGATGATGCTATCCCTTTATTAGTTGATTCAACTAGATGGAATTAATGCTCAGGCTATGTATATATGACATCATGGAGTTAATTTTTATAGCTAATTTTATAGTTTTATACTTATTGATATGTATATATGACATCATACATTATTTTAATATATTTTGGATATATATTTAAAAAAATAATGGATACATATTTTTATAATAATATTATGAAAATTAAAATAATAGTGCTTTTAATTTTATTTATTATTGAATCAAAGATTTCATCCTTATTTATAGTACTTAGTTTACTCTTTTTCATAGATGGCATTGACTGGTTTAATTATTGAGTACTAAATGAGTTTTATTTTTCTAGTGGGATGATGTAATTCATGCATCTATTGTTTGAGGTTAATTTAGTTTTTAGGTATTAAACTAATGGTTGTAATTAATATTAGAATTAAGGTTAATATAAAAAAATAGTGTCATTATGGGTTAGTACTAGTGGGTGCTAACATCTTCTAATCTATATGCATCTACTCAAACCAAAATTATTTCTAAAGGATGTGGATAATATGAATACCAAACATTTAATGTTGATAATCACTCTTATTCACCTCCTGACTATGGGTCCCCTATCATGAAGGAACACAATTTGATTTCTCATCAATTTAGACTGTTGACCCCTAAAATCAGATAAGTACTAGATAAGTGCACACTTATGTGTGTTAGGTGAGTTCAAAACCACTAACCAAGATGCACACATAATCCAAAATAAATAACTTACACACACATATTAAATAGAATTTCCAAAAAAGTAGGTGTTAGTTATCAAAACCATTCTAGCATGTGTTACATGATAAAGTGGTAAGACCTAGGGGTAATAATATAGGTGGAACCAAGAACTATGTAAGGTATTTTAGGGGGAAGAAATAGGTTCAATGGCTAGGTCTGGATCCTAACATAGAGTTATGGTAGTAAAGTGATGTTTATCATGATAGTTAGACTTGAGATTAGTTATAGTTTCAAATATAGGTTTTGGATATAAAGGATCAAGATAATAAGGGAAGTGGAGAAGCTATCATTGAGAGTGAAAATGAAAGAATCTAATCGGTGAAGAAAATGAAAATAATGGTGGATAATAGAGAGTGAGATATAGTGAACCACAATAAAGATCAAGAGGGTAGAGAACTGATATTAGAATATGTTAATGATAGATAAGAGCTGTGATGAAGCTATAAATTATAAAATGAGAGAAAAAAATAGTTAATTACTATATGAGCATTTTCTTACATTCTTCATGAGAGTTATGTCCCACTAGATAAGATGAATGCATAATATAAAACAAATAATTTACATGCATGCCTTAAATAAATTTTATAGTAAATTATGTGTTAGATATAAAAACCATGCCAACCTATTCTAGATTAAAAAGTGGTAGGCCCTAGGGAGAAGAAACTACATGGACCCAGGAACCTCATATGGAATCATTTGGTAAAGGGATAGGTGGATTGGCTAGTTATAGATCCTCACATGTAGTTATGGTAGTGAAAAGATAGATGTCATGGTAGTTAGCCTCAATCTAAGTTTTTTGGATAATTTTCAATGATGTCATAGAGGTATCCTAGTGAGTGGATGATGTGATTTTATAGCCTAAGTAAGAATGACAAAGTGTGCTTGAAGTTGGCTTGGTTGATCTTTAGAGTTTGACTAGTTAGAGATGTTCAAGGATGAGTATGGAATATTGAGCATGTAAAAAAGGTCCCATAAGAAGTGTTTTATACTTAGAGAGATTTTGTGCATAAGTGTAATTCATATGGTAGTCCATAGTTATCATCTAGACATTTTGGGTCTAGTGGCAGAAAATCTGAGTAGGCAGTTTGAAGATGTCATACTTGCCATGTATGGATGAGTCAAGGGGAGTTGGTCATATAGATATGATCACATTAGTCCCTTTTTGTTATGAAATATATATTAATTCATGTGTTAAAGCATGGTCAAAGTTATGAGAGTGAAAATTTGGCTTCTCAAATAAAATTCACTAAGTTCTCAAACTTAGCCAAATTTGCAAAGGGTTCAAGCAGAACTGAGTAAGCATGTTGATGATGTCAAAATTTGCAGGCGTAGAGGTGTCTAAAAAAATGATCACATGGTTTTTTTAATTTTTGTGGCTAGTTTATATGAACTAAATTTAATATAATGCTATGAAACATGCCAAAAAATATGAATGTGAAAATTTTGGCTCCCAAGTAGTTTGACTATGTTTTCCCATAGCCAAATTTGCATGAGGAAATATATAGTCGAGTAAGTAGTTTTTTGATGGAATATCTCACATGTGTGGATATTTTAAGAAAATTTGATCATATGGGTTTATTTAATTTTGATCATAGTCTATTTGTGATAAACTTTAGATCATGAAATGAAGCACATCAAAATATATGCATGAGCAAAGTTGGCCTTTTAGGGAGTTCCAGGCATAGTTGGCTCTATGGAAGAAAATTTTGAGTGAGCATGTTGATGATGGAATATATCATGCATGTATGGGTTCTAAGAGAATATTTTTATATGGATGAATTTTAATGTGTGGGGAGAACATATGGTCCAAATTTGAGATCATGAATCAAAGCACAAAAAAAGTTATTAAGTCTCAAATATAGCTTCTCAAATAGATTACAAGAGTCCCCATACTTAGTCATTTATGAACATAATTAAAGTTCAAGACCAAATGGAGATCTAAAAGTTCAAAAGAGTTATTATATTGAATATATATGGTGTGTATCAATTCAAAGAGGTTAAAGTGTTCACTGGTTAATAAATTTAAATTTTAGGACCAAATGGAGATCCAATGATGCATGGGTGATCATATAGATCAAGATGAACGATGTGTGTTGAGAAAGATGGTATTAAGTTAATGATGTTTATTGATTAAGAAAAGGTAAAGGATAAATATAAATAGTTTTTTGGTGTTTTTATATATTGATTTAATGGTAAACATTGCTATTTAAAGACATGGTTGATCCACAAAGATCGAAAGTGCATGATAAGTCAACATTGTAAGATTATACAAGATGAAGTCAAAGTAACTAAGATTTAATGTTTGAGAATTGGAACCTATGAATTAAATTTTAGAGAATATCAATGGTGTGAAATTTTACTAAAATATGAGAGGAAATGAGATGTGATTATAGTGTTTGATGTTTACCTATGACAGTTGACATTTAAATATTTGAATTTTATAAAGGGAAAAACTAGTATGTGGTTTTTGGACCATATCTTCAAATCTAGATATAATTTGACCATGTAGTAAAAATAGAAATGGTAGAGGACTCCAAGATTAATCTAAAAATATTTATTTGAATATCTTAAAGTGTTTATACATAAATATATTTAGATATAAAGTTGATTGTATGTTTATGTTTATTTTACAAATAACCTGAGAAGGGTAGTTGAGATTGTTTTGATATTGTTTCAATATATCTTGATGAATTAGAGATTAAAAAGTGTTTTATACTCTATGAGGATAATTTTTATGATTTTTTAAGGTTTTAATAATTTTATGTAGTATGAACAAAGGTTTTGAAGTCAAATTTATATTCATTCATATTGACTGTGTGTACAGAGAAGTGTTTGAGCTAATTGGGATTTAGTAGAAGAGTGTTTTGGTGACTTTGATATTTGAGGATACCAAAAGGGTATGAATAATGGGTCAATTATATTTTAAAATTTTCCTATGTAATTTTTTTACTTTAATAAGTGTCAAATATCTGAATATGTCTCCATATGACCTAAAAGTGACTTAGTCCTTTTTGAAAGTGGATTGTACTTAAGTGTGACCCATGTGAGATGCCTAAAGGTGAAGGCATGTTTTGTGGCTGATAAGGAAATATATTGATATTTTTAATTCATTATTTATCTATAAATTTTGGAACCAAATGAGATGGTTTCAAGGTCTTTTTTAAATCTCATAGAGGCTTGTGTGAGTAGTGTATGCATTAAAGTGAAGAAGAGAATAGGCCAAGTGTGTCCAATGGTTAGGTTGATTAGTAAAGAAGATTGATGATTATGTGTATGAAATGTAGGTCATATTTTTGACATCTGAATAATGATATTATAGGTTGAGGATGAGTGAAGGATAGATGGTTTTTATATAAGCTTGGTGGCTAATATAAGAGGTAGTTCAGATTATAGACTATGTGTATGACCATTTGATCATGTTGTTGATATGGTGATAGAGTTATTTCTGAGGAGTGAAGATTGATCCAAAATGTGGATTTAGATACATTATGTGTGTAGACTTGAAGAGTGGGGTTAGTTAAGATATGTAATGTGTGTTAATTGATCTTTTTGTATTAGTTCAAGTATGCAATGTGCTTTGGCCAAAAGGGAGTGTTGAGTGAAAGTGAAGAGTGTTAATTATAGTTCCATAATCAAGTGTTTAAGACATTTATTCAAATGTGTAAGTGTTCAAAGGAGGGTCTAAAGGATTTTATCTTCCTTAGGGGAATTTTCTCCTTGTGAAACAGGTGTTTCACTAAAGGTAGGTGGTTTAAAGGAGTTGATCACCTTAGGGGCAAGTGCTCCTTGTGGAACAGGTGTTTCACTAAATCCTAGTAAGGAGGACATGATTATTATCTTATTTACAATTTGTTAAAGTATATTAGTCCATTTGTTTTATAGGATTGAGAGTGGTTTTTATTTCCCATGAGGGTTTCCCAGAAGAACTATGTGTTATGTGTTTGATCTTGTGTATGCATTAAATGAATGAGATCTCTTGTTAATTTTGCTTAATCAAGTTGATATATTATAATTTTTTAATAGTTTGAAAGGGAATAAAATTTAAATTAAAAAAATGGGCTCACTAATTCACCCCCTCTCATTGATTGTAACTCTAACAATTGGTATCAGAGTGGGTCCTTTAGAGGAAACCTAACCTTTTGAAGGTGATCCTAAGTAGGTACAAAGATGGATAAGTAGTTGAAGAAACAAAATAGATAGTGGAATTTTATGACCAAGGCACTTGAAGAATAGATATTTACTTTGATGAAATACATGGCCAACAAGGTCAAAGAGGATAAAGATAAGATTAATATTCTTGAGGATCAGTTAAGGATTGAAAATTCAAATCTGAGAGCTAAAGAAGATAAGTGTACTCAGATGAAGGTTTAAATGGATTCATTGAAGAGTGAGCATGAGGAGGTTGTCAATAAGATTTACAAGATGTAAAGGAAACATGACAATCCTGAGCAAGTGAAGGAGAATGCAAACTTGAAGAGCAATGTCAAAAGGTCAATTAAACAACCTAATGTTGCAAGGTATGCTAGTTTATTTCATGATCATTGCTATACATGTAATAAGTATGGTCATATAGATAAGGTTTGTAGAAGGAATTCAATAAAGTATGGAGATTCATAGATCTAGGATAGGATTTTTTGGCCAAAGATTGAACACAGTTCAAATCTATCAAAAGGTATGAATAATGTTATTTGTTTTAGTTGTCATAAGAATGAACATATTGATATATTATATCCAAATTGTGTTAAGAGGTCTTAAAATTATGTCAAAGGATATATATCTACTATAAGGTCCTATAAAGGACAAACTCAAGCATGAAAACTAAAGGTAATCATTACCAATTCTTCTAGTCATAAGGATGATAACAAAATTTCTCTAGAAGACTATGTTGTAAATTAGGATAAGCTCAAGGATCAAGTAGGTAAGATGTTTGTATAAGTCAATAAGAGACAAACTATGGTATGGAAACCTAAGGTATTAAAAAATAAATATACACACTATTAATTCTAAGAGTTTTGATGGATTATTTGCCAAGGTGGAAAAAGGATCAGAAGTAGAAGAAAGTCAAGAGTTTCTATTGATAACATTTGTTAATAAGTCTGAAGCAGAGAATGTGTCAACTATCAAGATATAAAAGGAAAATCAAAAGATTTCTCATGTTAATAATAAAGATACCAAGCTCAAGGAAAATACCAAGGTATTATATGAGGCTAGTTCTGAAGTGTGTATAGATCTAAGTAAAAATCATGTTGTTATTGAGTAAGTTTCATTCAAAGAACATCAGTTGTTATTATCTAGTAATGAGATTCCAAACTGTAATGTGGATTCTTTAGATGAAAAGGTATTTCATGAATTTTTATTATCTCCATGTGTTATAAAATTCTATCTTAAAAGAGAAGGAGAGTGATATAGAAAAGGAACCAATTGTCATAGTTCATACTAAGAAAAAAAGAACAAGAAAAAGAAGTCTTCTAGTTATAAGAGGATTTTAGTGGTTATTGAGGAGATGTGGGCCACTCCTAGATTCACTTTATTTTATAGAAATATGGTGCAAAGGATGTATCTATCTATTCTTCTTAAAGAGACTACATTCAATGGAGAATCAAGTGTTGTTGTGGTGTTCTTGATATAGTCCTAGAAAACTATAGTTGAGTGTCCTCAATTAGAACAGGTATGTCGAGGTGGAAAATATGCTAAGGTGATGTCATGATGTTGATAAATATATATGGATAAATCTATAGGGTCAGATTGAAGGTTCCCAGATGGAAAAGGAGGATTTATGATTTATCAAGATAGTATTTTTGCATATAAAGGTTTATTGACCTTATTCTAGCATGATCTAAGTGATTTTGTGATCTGAAGGTATGTTGAAGTCAATTTGGAGATTTGTGTTAGCTCTCAAGTTTCCTAGTTTGTGCTTAAGAGCTTGTAGGTCCTAAAATGGGTTATAGGAAGTCAAGGTTCCCAATGGTATGGAATCTTAAATCTTGGACAAAAAGTGAGAAATGGTTGTCTCCAGGTGTATAAGAAGTTTTAGAGGTAGATGTTAACTAGAAGGTGTTATGTTGACCTTATTTATTTTAAGATTTTAGGGTTTTCGGATATGATATAAAAGTGATATACCTTATGAGTTGAGGTCTGAGGATTCTTAGTATGTTTAATGGAACAAATGGGATTTTTAATCAAGCTTCACAAAGATTTGAAGGTTTATGGTTTTCAAATTATTCTTGTTTTTGTCAAGATGGAGGCCTAATTGGCTAGTAGGTTTGTGAAGGAATTATGTTGTAGAGTATGTGCTTGGTGATTAAAATTGGTTTCTTGAGGGGGCATATGAGATTGATCTAGATATGAAGTTTTAGGTCATGAAGATGTGTCTACTCAAATTTGTGGACTTTACAAGTTCCAAGTAGGCTACAAGAAGTCTAAACAAGCCTAGTGTAAAGATTTGATGTTTTACTCAATGTTTCCAAAAGGGAAAGGTATGAGAATTTAAAGGTGATTTCTTAGGATTATTTTAGAGAATGTTTCCTATTTTTTGTATGGCATGATGTTATATGGTTGTTCATGGAATCGGTTTGAGAGATAAGGCTAATAATCCTGTATGGTAATTATTCATGATGTATGGAGATCTGAAGATGCTCAAGTGATGCATTGGCTCAAAAATATTAGAGGGAGTCCCTCTCAAATGTTTTTTTGGTGATTTACATCAGATTTAAATTCTTTTATGTGTTTCATCTTAATTGGTTATAGTGCTTGGTTGAAGTGAGTATTGGCATAGATCAATAAGAAGGTGTCAAGAAAAGAAAAGGTAGGATCAAGGTAAGGGGGAGTTTGTATAATATTTATAATATGATACTTTCTTATTGATAGTCATTTTAAGTCCTCAAGATCAGTTGGTGCCAACTTTGTCATTGTGTAAAAGGGAGAGAAAGTTCCAATTGTTGAGTCCTTGAAGAGAGAGAAGGGGAGATGAATGATGTTTGTTGACATTAATGATAAAGGGGGAGACTATTGAAGAGTTATCAATGATGTCATAATGATGTCATGGAGGTGTCCCAGTGAGTGGATGATGTGATTTGATAGCCTAAGTAATAATGATAAAGTGGGCAATGTGCTTCATAAAGTGTGCTTGAAGTTGGCTTGGCTGATCTTCAGAGTTTGACTACTTAGAGATGTTGAGGGATGAGTATGTAATATTAATCATGTGATAAATGTCCCATAAGAAGTGTTATATGATTTTAGAGCTTGTGTGCATAATTTGAATTCATATTGTAGTCCATAGTTTTCATCTAGATAGTTTGGGTCTAGTGGCAAAAAAACTGAGTAGGTAGTTTGATGACATTATAATTAACATGTATGGATAAGTCAAGGGGAGTTGGTCATATGGTTTTGATCACATTAGTCCCTATTTTTTATGTGCCATATATTAAGTCATGCATTTAAGCATAGTCAAAGATATGAGGTTAAAAAGTTGGATTCTTAGATAAAATTCACTAAGTTCTCATACTTAGCCAAATTTGCAAAGGGTTAAAGTAAATTCGAGTAAGCATGTTGATGATGTGAGCATTCACACACATGGAGGTGTCTAGACAAATTGATCATATGGTTATTTTAATTTTTGTACCTAGTTTCTATTTACTAAATTTTATATAATGTGATGAAGTGTGTTAAAATATATTCATGTGAAAATTTGGGCTCTTTGGCAGTTTGATTGTGTTTTCCCATAGCCAAATTTGCATGAGGCAAGATATAATCTAGTAAGTAATTTTGTGATGGCATATCAAGTATATTTGGACATTTTAGGAGAATTTGATAATATGGTTTTATTTAATTTTGATCCTATTTTATTTTTTATAAATTTTAGATCATGTAGTGAAGCACATAAAAATATATGCATGAGCAAAGTTGGCCTTCTAGGCAGCTCCAGGCATAGTTGGCTCTGTGGAAGAAAATTTGGAGTGAGCATGTTGATGATGGAATATCTATAAAATGTGTGGGTTATAGGATTATATTGTTATATTGATGTATTATCCTATGTGGGGAGATCATATGGTCCAAATTCTAGATCATGCATTGAAGCACAAAAAATGTTATTAAGGATCAAAGATGGCCTCTCAGAGAGATTGCAAGGGTCCCCATACTTAGTCATTTTTGCACATAGTTAAATTTCAAGACCAAATGGAAATTTAGTGGTTCACAGGAGTTCATACAATGAAGATTTATGGTGCACATCAAATCAAAGAGGTCAAAGTATTCACTGGTTAATAGAGTTACAGTTTAGGACCAAATGAATTTTACAAAGGGAAAAACTAGTCTATGGTTTTTGGACCATATCTTTTGATCTAGACAAAATTTTACCTTGTAATAAAAATAAAAGTGGTAGAGGTATCCAAGGCAATTCTAAAAATATTGATTTAAAGATTTGAAATTTTGTATAGACAAATATATTAATTTCCAAAGTTCGCTATGTGTTTGTGTATAGACAAATATATTGAGCTTGTTTTGATATTGTTTCGATATATCTTGATGAATTGACAACTATGGAGTGTTGTAAACTCTAATGATATTTGTTAATTTTTAAGTTTTTACCAATAATATATAGTATGAAGAATTTTTTGAATTTGATTGTGTTTTCATTCATAATGATTGTGTATAGAGAAGTGTTTGAGCTAATTAGGCTTTAGTAGAAGAGTGTTTTGGTGACTGTGATCTTTTGAGGATGCCAAAGGGTCTTGTATAATGGGTCCATTCTATTTTAAAAATTTCCTATGTTCTTTTTTCTTAGATAATTTTCAAAGAGTTTAATAGGTATCTATAGGATATAAAAGTGACTTAGGCCTATTTGAAAGTGGATTGTACTTAAGTGTGACCCATGTGAGATGTCTTAAGGGTGAAGGCATGTTTTGTGGCCAACAAGTAAATATTATTATCTTTTTAATACATGATTTATCTATAAATTTTGGAACCAAATGAGACAATTTCAAGGTTTTTTAAAAGACACATAGAGGATTGTGTGAGTAGTGTATTGGGTTGATGATT
>JARHVA010008066.1:27500-117500 GCA_037957365.1 Torreya grandis
CATTTTTATAACATAAAGTTCATACCACTCAATATAACCAACATTCACAATTTTGATAAAGATTTATAAATGTTCACTTATTCATCCATTTTGGAACTTAGGCTACGTTTGTATAGTTATAGTCCCCTATCCTTTGATATTTCATAAATTAAATTTATTAGTCATAACTATAACTATATGTATGCTACCTATTCTATAAATATACGCTATAAGCATATAGGATGACCTAGGTTCTCTTATATGTGTATTATGGATATTTATATGATTATATTATATATATTTCATAATATATATATATATATATATATATATATATATATATATATATATATATATATATATATATATATAAAGTTAACATTTTGGTCTACTAATAGAAATTTTATAATATTCTTTTTAAAGCCTAAAATATATAAACTTCCAAGAAAAGGCTCAAGAATAAATAGGGATTTCATAATTTCAAAACTCGTATTTATAATTTAACATCAGAAACAATGAATCCAACAATACTTAGTTTTCATTTCTAATCTCATATTTATGGTATTCCCAAATTTTAAGTCATTTATTCAATAATCTAAGTTATCAAATATTGTGGAGAAATAGTCAATAATTTTCTTAACATAGTGAATATGTTTTCAAATTAAATATAATGCTCATGATCTATATTTCCAACCATAATGTATTCGACTCCATTTTTTCATAGGTTACAAGTTGATTCACAATTTAATGTTGGTTTATATTAAAAACATATAGTTCTTAACAATCTTACTCAAACAAATATAAGTCCCATAGCAATTCACACAATTCTAATATGTATATAAAATATACATAGTATACTTATTTGCAAAGGCTATGACTATATGTTTTATTATTCATAGTTTCCTTTGCATAATATATTCACATATATTTTGATTCATAGTTTATAAATGAAGATATTGTGTTTATATGAATATCTTATCCATACCAACCCATGTGACTATTGTTAATACATAATTTATATATATATATATATATATATATATATATTAATGTTTGTATACATGCAGACACACACACACACACACATAGAGAGTTCGTATATAAATATCCATTTTTATATTTTTTTAATAATGTCCACTTTAAAAAAAATGATATAGTTAATATTTTTATATGTCTCATATGATTATAAGATTCATATGTCACATATTGGTTAAATATGATACACAAAAGTAACCCATTTTGAAACCCATTCAACATTTGATTAATTTTGATATGGATTATATTCCATGTATATGCATGAATACCAATTTCTTATTTCCTAAAACATTAACCCATGCAAACATAATTCTTTTTCACCTATGTATTGACTGTCACTAAAATATCTTCCAAATAAAACAATAGTTCCTTATTTTCTGAAATAGAATACCATCTAACATTTTATCACTTAGTCACCATTTTTATAAAACAAGGATAAATTCACTACTACCATATATAACTAAGTATGCAAATATAAAAAGTTTTAAAAAGACCCACTCTTGAATATAACTATACCCTTAGGTTGTTATTTTCCTGAACTATGGTAATATGTCATTTATATTTAAAACTCATTTAATTAATATGGTTTAACATACTTACAATTCTAAATTGAAACACTTAGGATTTGGGGATAATGGATTAGCTTTGTGGATGACTCAACCATTTACAAAACTAAGCATGTATCCATTAAAAATTATATTCCATTTCTCAAACCTTAAGTTTCATAATCATACACATAAATCCCTTTCTCAATTGAATGTAAAAACAAAACCAACCTTTCAAATTCTCATATTTGAAACTCCCATAGATTGAAATCCATTTGCTTCGCTACTCTATGTTTTTCCTTTTTTCTTTTCCCCTATAATTTCTTTCTTTCCACAACTCCTTATATTTTTTCCTCACTGACCTCCTTCCATTCATATATATATATATATATATATATATATATATATATATATATATATATATATATATATATATATATATATATATATATATATATATATATATATATATCCATTTCTATATTTTATTAATATTCTCCACTTTAAACAAAATGTTATAGTTAATATATTTATTTCTCATATGATTATCAAACTTATATGTCACGTATTGTTTAAATATGGTACACAAAACTAACCCATTTTGAAACCCGTTCAACATTTTCTTAATTTTGATGTGGATTATATCCCTTGTATAGGCATGGATACCAATGTCTTATTTCTTAAAACATTAACCCATCCAAACAAAACTCTATTTCACCTATATATTGACTATTTTTATAATATCTTCCAAATAAAATAATAGTGTCCTATTTTCCCAGATAGAATCCCATCTAACATTTTATGAATGATTTTCCATATTTATTAAATAAGGATAAATTGACTACTCCCATATATAACTGAGTATGCAGATATATAAGTTTTAATAAGATTCACTCTTGAATATAACTATACCGTCAGGTTATCATTTTCCTGAACTAGGGTAATATGTCATTTATCTTTAAACCTAATTTAATTCCTATGGTTTAACATCCTTTCAATTATAAATTGAAACACTTAGGATTTGGGGATAATGGGATAACATTGTGGATGGTTGTGCCATCCATAAGGCTAAGTCTGTATCCATTAAAAACTATATTCCATTTCTAAGACCTTAAGTTTTATAATCATACAAATAAGTTCCTTTTTTAATTGAATGTAAAAACAAAAAAAAACTTTTAAATTCTCATATTTGAAACTCCTAGAACATGAAATACTTTTGATTTGATACTCTATGATTTTCCTATTTTATTTTCACTCATAATTTATGTCTTCCCACAACTCCTTATTCTTTGATTTTCTGACCTCCTTCCATTCCAATTTTGCATGCTACTATTCATGTTATTTCACAGTCCATGAAAA
Source organism: Torreya grandis (assembly GCA_037957365.1). Taxonomy (NCBI): domain Eukaryota; kingdom Viridiplantae; phylum Streptophyta; class Pinopsida; order Cupressales; family Taxaceae; genus Torreya; species Torreya grandis. The sequence goes on from JARHVA010008066.1 coordinate 30,419, forward strand.
ATATCTAAATTTTCCTCTAACTTCACTAATCCATAATTATCTTCTCCATTACACTTACCAAAAGCACTAATTTATTATTCTTTTAAACTTTCTCAAATATTAAAAGCATTTAAATTTTTTTATAACTTTTGTACGATCACATCACTATAAGTCCCTGAGTATATCCACTAATCAAGTCTACATTAATCATCAATATAATGATATCCATACTTCTAATCTTTAATTTAGTTTATGCATGATAATCAAAGACTAGGTTTAGATTGGACTTAATTCTAGGTTAGTATTTTTAGGATTGTTTAGTCTACTTGAATATAATAAAACAAAGGCAATTATCTATTTATCAAAAGATAGATAAATCTATAATTGACTCCAATAACAAGATAACTATTTAATCAATTAATAGTATATATAGGATAAATATATGTCTTTTTTTAATTTAATATCTTATCTTATATTGATATTCTCAATATCAATAATAGTAAGCTAGACATTCAATGACATTTTAAAAGACATTATACTAGTCTATACATATAATAGAAATTAGATATCTATTATTTGATTTACTCTCAGAAATCATAGACAAGCATAAGTAAAGTAACCTCATGTAATCTTACTGAAACATTAAGAACTAGATCTACGTACAAAATGTAATCACTTACACGATTATTCCATAGATACATACTAACATTTAAAACATGCAAAATATAATATCTAATAATCCAACCACATAATGAATATAACATTTTTATTCTACTGTGGTGTGTGTAGGGGTCTTAGAAATTCCTCTATCATCCTTCACTATCTCCATCTACACCACCCTCTCTAATGATGCTCTCCCTCTATCATGATCTAAGGGATAAATTCTCCTACATCCATATCATGAAAAGAAGGTAGTTAGTCAAGTATATCATGATACATATAAAATAATGCTATAAAAAAAATGTAATAATGCTACAAAAACAAATGTAACATTATCATTATGTAAAAAATCCATAATTTATCATTTAAAAATAATAAACTCATGAAATCTAAGTAATATACATCTATACCATAACATCATATGACTTATGATTTAGTTAAAAAGTAACAATAAATAAATTAACCTTATTAATCCATGAATAATTAGGTAAATCCGTTTAGTGAGAGAATTAGTGTGTAACATCCTTCATCCTTTAAACTAGTCATCATCATGATGACACTTATTCAAACCATAGTTCTGAATAACAAATAGATTTTAGAAAAATAATAACATAATATCTAGCATCAAATCAAGCAAACAAATGTGGAACTAGCCTGTATAACTCATCATATCCTCCCAAGTAGAACTATCTTCAGAGTATTAGTCTTATAAAACCTTACACTATGACACTTTTCTATTATGTAAATAAATTTTATGAGTGTTAATTATTTTAATTGGCTCTATCATGACCACCCTAGAATATAGAACCTAAAAAGCATTCCAATGCAACACATGTGAAGGATCAACTATATACATCTTACGATAAGATACATGGAAGACATTATGAAATAGAGATAGGGATGATGGAAATTCAAGCCTATACACTAAAATATTGACCAATTCTAAAACCTAAAAGGGTCATACATATCTTGATGAAATTTTTGATAACTTCCCATATTCAATTGAGCTCTTTTATGGATTAACATGAAAAACTACTTTATCACCTATTACAAACTATCTAGTTATTCTCTTTAGATCAGCATAACTTTTCTACCTATCATTGGCCTTGACTAATATTTTCCTGATTGTTTTAACCTGTTCCTCCATTTTTTAAATCATTTTAGGTCCAAAGACTATCATATCTTCCAACCTTACCCAACTGATTAGTGTCCTTCACCTTCTCCTATAAGTGCTTCAAATGGTGCCATACTCAAAATAAATTGGTATGAGTTATTATATGTAAACTCAACCAATGGAAGGTATTCTTACCATTTATATTTATGATGCATGAAATACATATGAAGAAGATACTATAACACTTGATTAACTCACTCATTTTGACCATCAATCTATGGGTGATATACAATTCTAAAATTTAGTTGCATACCCAAAGCTAAATTTAGAGTTAACCAAAATCTAGAAGTCATTCTTAGATCATGATATGATATGATCTTATCTATAAATTCATGCAATCAATATACTTACTTTATGAATCTCTTCATAATATTTGGTGCATTATCTATCAAATTTCTTGTGATAAAATGTGCTACCTTGGTTAATTTATCAACAACAACCAAGATCGTGTCATTCACATTCCTTGACAGTGTTAATCCTTGGACAAAGTCTATACTAATCACCTACCATTTCTAATCCGGTATGTCATTTGGATATAACAATCCATCTAGATGTACATGTTCAACTTTCACTTACTATCATTCCAAACAATGTGACATGAATTCTATTACATCTTTCTTGATTTTTTTCTAGAAATAAAGTGGTATAAGATATACCATAAGTGTGGTTACTACTATATGTATTAAATATGGGGCATTGTGAAGTTATTTTAGCACTATGTTCCTCATATTTTCTTGATTTGGTACATACATCCTTTTATTATAATGCAAAATACCATCACTTTCTAATTTGTATCTTGTATACCTAAGATTATGAGCATTCTCAAACAAAGCTTTCCTGACTTGATCATAGAATTCATCCCCTGGTGAGAACCCAATTATATAATCCCTAAAATTATTCCTATTAGAAGCTAAAATTATTATGTACCTTTTATAACTCAAAGCATTATCTTCTTCATCCTTAGAGTAAATAAGAATATTATCTAGAAATACCAAAACAAAATGATTTAGGTAATCTATGAACACACTGTTCATGAGATTCATGAGTGAAATTATCAACCCAAATGTTAATACTATGAACTTGTAATGCCCATGGTGACTTCTAAATATTGTCTTTGGAATATCTTAATATTTTACTCTTAATTGATGATATTTATATCTAAGATCAATTTTAAAAAAGATAGTCACTCCTCACATCTGATCAAAAAGATCATTTATTCAAGGTAGTGGATACCTATTCTTGATGGTCATTTTATTCAACATTCTATAATCAATGCAAAGTTGAAGAGTGTCATACTTTTTCTTAGTGAAAATAATTAGTACACCCCATGGTGACACACTTGGTCTAATTAATCCTTTGGACAACAATTCTTAAATTTTTGATTTTAAATCTACCAATTCTTTGGTTGTTATTCTATATAGAGCGTTAGACTAGGGTTTTGATCTTGGTTTGATATCAATAGAGAAGTAAAATTCCCATTTTGGATGTAATCCTAGAAATTCTTATAGAAAAACATCATGAAAATCCATAAGAAAAAGATAATATACAATTGATGGTTCCTTATTTTCCTCCATTTCATTTATTTTGATGATAAATGTTCAGCATCACTTACCTTGGGACTTTTTAAGTTGTATTATAGAATTCTACCTAAGACTTAACTCTCTTTTCTCACCCTAAATTAGTATATGATTTATAGAATCATCAAGACACTCTGCTCTTTTTAGATAATTGTCAACTTTGGATTTGTGTTTCACAAACCAATTGAATCTTAAGATCACATCATATGACCCTAGTGGTGCTACATAAATATCCACAGCCATTGTGAACTATGTCAACCTAATTTATGTTTCAACTAAACACTTGTCAACCTAGACTTCAGAGTCATTCCCATATTATATCGGTCATACATTTTCCATTACACCAGATTTCCTTGAAAATTTATTTAGAATTCTAGGATCTATAAAAAATTATATATCCCCTATATCTATAAAAATGGAAATTGGATGTTCAAACAAATACATAATATTTCTATGGGTGAAACTTGAAATTTGACTTGTCGATTATCAACTACTGCATGAATACATCATTGAAAATTTCCTTGATGAGGGGTATAACCTTTTTTCCTCAAATTATCCTAGGTACATTCACACACAAAATGGTCACCTCCATATATTAAACAACCTCCTAGTGTTCCCTTCTTATTAAATTATTGATTTCCATTAAAACCATCCTTAGAACCATTACCCAATTTATTGCTACTTGAATCACTTTTTATTCTATTATTTTGATTCCTAAACTAACTCTTAGAGTCTCCACTCCTTTTCTTTAAGTTATTCTTCTTTAAAATCAGCTTTGAAATTCCAAACTTTTTCTTAAACTCATCCCTGATCTAAGCAAAAGATTTCAACTTTTATTCCTACTTGACTTATTTCTCAAAGACTTGGTCCATGGTAGATGGTCTACAAAATTCCACCTCTCCACCAATATGGGGTTTAAATCCCATGATAAAATTCCTACTCCTAAACCTATCATCTACCTAATATTGAGGTACACATTTCATAAGTTTGGTGAATTATTCCTTTTACTAATTTATCATCAAGTCTCCTTACCTTAGATTTAAAAAAAAATATTAGATTTTGGTCAAAATACAACTATAGAAGCCACCGTGATCTATAGAGTGTCATAAATTACTCCCAAGTAGTGGTGGTCGAGTTCAAATTCATTTCCAACTTCTTGTTGGCCCACCACATAGCTATTTATACAACCAACTAATAAGATCCCCAAATATCTTTGGTGGCCTCAGATTAGTTTAAAATATTGAAATACTTCTCCATTTCATTTAATCATCCTTCAGCTCCATCTCCCATAATGGTTTCATCAAACTTAGGTAGATTCACCTTTTTCATATCCCTTGCCAATTCTATGGCTACACATGCTCTCACATCTTGAGGAACTTCCTCAAGTCTCTAATTTTGAGGGATTTCCTACTCATTAGGATGCTATTTAGGATCATCCTAATTGGATTCTTCCTCTTGTCCATGAATTTCCTATTTTACGTATAAAATTTTGTCTTTAGTCTCATTCATGGTCACAAAAATATGCTCTAACTCTGTTGCTTATTTAGGGTCAAATTATTTAGGATCAAATAGAGGGTTATTATCATTAACATTCAAATTACCCTCACTTGATACTATTTCTTTCACCATTATTCTTTTTGGAAATAGAATAATATGAAAATGTTAGTGGACTCATTAAGTCCTAGAGTTCAAGCCACAAGTCTAATACCACAATGTAATGTCCCCATAAGGATTTACTAAAATAATGTAATAATTTTTTTTTAAATATTTACTCAACACTTATTCTTTCATTAGATTACACCATGAGAATCCAAATAATGATCTATAACATACTTAACAAGCATATAAAAATTAAGTAAACATGAACAACTCTAATTACTAATCACTAGAAACTTATGTATATAATCATAATTTCATAATAAAAGTAAACATATTAAAATATAGATATGGTTGGTATAACAATATATCCTTTATTGTCAATGTATAATAATCAATTACATTTCCATCAGGCATGTTTCCTCAATATATAATTACAATAATAGATATAATGTTCTATAGAGCTTGAGTCACACTAACCCTTGTATCTTTGATAATCTCAAGTTTAGTCTCCAAGTAAGCACTGTAGTGGGGAGGGAGAGCATAATTTGAGTGCTTTTCCACACCAACCATGGACCATCAATCTCTCTCACAATCCCCCCAAATTGGGAATGGAAATCACTTTATAGATGGGTAGATAGTGATGGTGAAGGAATCTAGAGAGAAATGCTAGTACCCCCTATGCTATAAGATTTATACTACATGATGTGTACCATAAAAAAACACATTCTAACATGATATCACACAAACATGTAAATCATACATATGAAATGACAATGTCTATCTAAACATTACTTTATCCAAAGTTTTCAAATAACATATGATCTCTAAGATCACTCAAATTTGTACCGAACACTTGATTAGATTACCTTCATCTAGATTTGGTGATGCTGACTAAGCCGATGAAGTCCATCTCACAACTTAGTTAGAATCATCAATGCTAGATTTGGTTAACATATAGTTATAACCAATATGTTCATGCAATTATTTATACTATCAAGTACAAACACATGTTAATTATGGAAATAATTACCATGCATACATTTAGTATTTCAAACATATGATTGAAACTCATTTATATTATTTATATCATAAACAATATATATGACAAGCAATTTTATCTACCATATAGGTATAATACAATTCACTTAGGAATTTATTTTCTTTGAATAAATGTTCAACACAAAATTAACATTTTCATTACATAAAGTTCATACCATTCAATATAACCAACATTCACAATTTTCATAAAGATTTATAAACATTCAATTATTCATCCATTTTGGAACTTAGGCTACATTCATATAGTTATAGTCCCCTATCCTTTGGGATTTCATGACTTAACTTTATTAGTCACAACTATAACTATAGGTATGCTACATATTCCATAAATATATGTTATATGTTTATTCTATATATTTATATGATTATATTTTATATATATATATATATATATATAATTTAAACTAGAATTAACATTCTAGTTTACTAATATAAATTTTTTGATATTCTTTTTAAATCCTAAAAGATATACATTTCCAAGAAAAGGCTCAAGACCAAATAAAGCTTTCATAATTCCAAAACCCCTATTTATGATTTAACATTAGAAATAATGAATCCAAAAATACTCAGTTTTCATTTCTAACCTCATATTTATGTTATTTCCAAACTTTAAGCCATTTACTAAATAATCTAAGTAATCAAATATTGTGGATAAATAGTCAATAATTTTCTTAGCATAGTGAATATGTTTTTAAATTAAATATAATGCTCATGATTTCTATTTCCAACTATAATGTATTTGACTCCCTATGTTCATATGTTAAAAGTTGATTAACAATTTAAGACTTGTTTATATCAAAAAAATACATTTATTAACAATCTTACTCAAACATATGCAAGTACCATAGCAATTCACACAATCTAATATGTATATAAAATATTCACAGGCTATGACTATATGTTTTATTGTTCATTGTTTCCATTGCATAGATTGTTTTTATGTATTTCAATTCATAGTTTACAAAAAAAAGTCTTATGTTTATATGAATATATTATCCCTATAAACCCATGTGATTGTCAATAATACACATTATATATATATATATATATATATATATATATATATATATGTATATATATTTTCTTATCTATTAAAATAATGCAATTCCTATATATCCTAAAAATATATTTATATACATAGTTTGTATATAAATATCCATTTTTATATTTTCATAATAATCTCCACTTTAAACAAAATGATATAGTCAATATGTTTATATGTCTCATATGATTCTCATATTCATTTGTCACATATGGTACACATAACTGACACCTTTTGAAACCCATTCAACATTTTCTTAATTATGATATGGAGTATATCCCCTGTACATGCATGAATACCAATGTCTTATTTCCTAAAATTTTAACCCACACAAATAGAACTTTGTTTCACCTATGTATTGACTATTGCTAAAATATCTTCAAAATAAAACAACAGTACCCTATTTTACCAAATAGAATCTTGTATAAAATTTTATGACTCAGTCACCATTTTTATAAAAGAGGGATACATTCACTACCCCCATATATAACTGAGTATGAAAATATAATAAATTTTAACAAGACTCACTCTTGAATATAGCTATACCCTTAGGTTATCATTTTAATGAACTAGGGTAATATGTCATTTATCTTTAAACTTCATTTAATTCTTATGGTTTAACATCCTTGAAATTCTAAATTGAAACACTTAGGATTTAGGGATAATAGGTTAGCTCAATAGATGGCTAAGCCATCCATAGGGCTAAGCTTGTATCCATTAAAAACTATATTCCATTTCTCAGGCCTTAAATTTCATAATCATACATAGAAATTAATTTTTTAATTGAATGTATTAACAAAACCAACCTTTTAAATGACCGTATTTGAAACTCCCAAAACATAAAATCCCTTCATTGCATTGCTTTGTGCTTTTAATTTTTTATTTTCCCCAGTAATTTATTTCTTCCCACAACTCATTATTTTTCCTTGCCAACCTCCTTCCATTACAACTTTCCATTCTACTATTCATGTTATTTCACAGTCCATGAAAAATATCTAAATTTTCCTCTAACTCTTCTAATCCATAGTTATCTTCTCCATTACACTTACCAAAATCCATAATTTCTCTTTCTTTAGAACTTTATCAAATATTAAAAACATTTAATTTGAATTCCATTTTTTTCATGATTAGATCACTATATATTCACTGAGTATATCCACTACTCAAATCTACAATAATCATCAATATAATGATATCATATTTCTAATTTTGCATGTAGTCTCTTAGATGAGAATCAAAGACTAGGTTTAGATTGGATTTGAATCTAGGTTAGTACTTTTAGGAAAGTTTAATCTCCCTAAATATATTAAAACAAAGGTAATTATCTCTTTATAAAAATATAGATAAATCTATAATTGATTATTATAACAAAATAATTTTTTAATCAATTACTAGTATGTATTTATGTATGTATAGGCTATATATATGTCTTATTTTAATTCAATATCTTATCTTATTGATATAAAATTAAGTTAAACATTCAATGACATTTTGAAATATATTATACTATTATATACATATAATAGAAAATAGATATCTATTATTTGATTTACTCTTGAAAATAATAGACAAAAATGAGTAAAGTAACCTCATGCAATCTTGATGCAACATCAAGTACTAAATCTATGTACAAAATGCAATCACTTACAATATTATTCCACAACTACATACTAACGTTTAAAACATGCAAAATATAATATCTAATAATCCAAACACACAATTCATATAAAATTTTTAATCTATTATTGTGTGTGTAAGGGTCTTAACAATTCCTTTGTCATCCTTTACTATCTCCATCTACACCACTCTCTTCAATGATGCTCTCCCTCCATCATGATCTAAGAGATAAATTCTCCTGAATCCATCTCATGATAGTAAGGTAGTTAGTTAGGCATATCATAATACATATAAAAAATACTATAAGAACAAATGTAACAAAGCTCTAACAACAAATATAACATAATCATTATGTATAAATTCCATAATTTATCATCTCAAAATAATGAACTCATGAAATCTAAGTAACATAAATCTATCCCATACAAAAATATAAATTATGATTTAATTAAAAATTAACAATCAATTAAATTAACCTTATTAATCTTCAGGTAATTAGGTAAATTAGTTTAATGAGAGAATCATGATGTAACATTGATGAAGTTATACAAGGGTTTATACATGATCAAAGCTAATAGAGCCAAGTAAGTAATGGTTTAGGTGATACAAAATCAATAAAACATCATACAACTATCCTAATCTCCAAACCATTCTCATAGAGAAGATACTATTCCTAAATGACCCAAAACCTACTTAACCCCTCCATCGAGTTTATAGGTCTACTAGATAATCTCAATAAGGTCAAAATTTTGGTGTTAGTACATAAAGGAGAGAGAATTTTAAGGATAATTATCTTGGTTGAATAATGGTACCATGATTCCCTTCAAATTATTAACAAGAGTTAATAAATTTAGGCCTTGATATTTATGAATCATCCTTAACAAGATAATGTGTCTAAACCCCTCTTAAAGCCCCAAAAGCTCAGTTTTTGATAGTTTCAAGGCATTTATGAACTCTTTAGTGTAAATCAAAGGTTTTTTGAGACATTTCAAGTACTTAATATACCTATCACATTTTATCCCATTACCCATTTGACACATGCTGGTAATAGAAGAGCAAAACCCCCACATTGGATAAGTTGTAATCCTATGCAAAAGGTAATAGATAGGGTTATTAGTAGGTTTTGGATTTTTTATAACATAAAATGTATCTAAATCAAGTCAATATGACTCCCATATATTCTCAAGGTCACTCAAACATATTTTAAGGTATAATACTCAATCCAAGTCATAGGTGGAGAGTTAGAGTGTTTATGAACATCAAGTATGCAATTGAAAAGTGTAGGTTTATGTTTATACTAGAGGAAATACTCATATAAATATCATTGTTAGGTTTAAATTAATTTAAAAACCTTCCAAATTCTCTACAATGTCACCAAGAATATTATAAATTCCTACCAAAGTCTCAAACTTTAGACATGCTCACCACATATGTATTATTCCATAGTTGCAGGTCTAGAAATGGGGTTTTCTTCATTATTTTGATGAATTACAAGGTACCATGAGAATTTTATGAGTTAAATTATATTTAAAATTTTATTATATTATCATTAGGCTCATTTAGAGTTCATAATGCCAAAATGCACTTACAGTCCTCTCTAGACACCTTGCAAGTGGATTGTGCAACATTACGAACATGATTGTGACAAGTTCACATGTGTATCTAAGGTATATAAAGCCTATAAAAGGCATGAAATGATTAATAAAAAATTTATATACACTATATATAGTTTTATAATTAATTTAATGGGCTCAAGGATGGTAAAACATAGTAAAAGATTCAAGAAGCCTAAAACTCTATAAGTAGAGAAATCACCCCTGAAGCAAAATGAAGCCTCAAGATACATGGAAAAGAATATAAAAGCATGTTTTAAGTTTTTAAAACATATTATAGGTAATTTTAAACAAATAAATTCATTTTTAATACTTTTAGGCCTAAAACTTTCTTATTGACCTCCATCTACAGTTTACAAAGCTCAAGAAGGCCTAGTTTTATTTATGTACTCATAGAAGGATTTGCATGGGTATTAATGAATTTTGGAGAAATTAATAGGGTTACCATAATAAAACCTTTTTTAATTAATAAATGGTTTTAGGATATATTATTTATGAATAATCCTTAACAAGTTAAGACACTTTAAACCCTCCTAAAACCCTTAAGAGAGCTCAATGACTAAGAACATCATTATAAGGGGATATAATGCACTAATTTGAATTAGAGACATAAAAAAGGAACACATAAAATTAAAGGGAACCTTATGGATAAAAACCCTAGCACATGTGTAGGAAAAGGTATAGAAAATGGCCTAAAAAGCTTGGTGTAGGTCTATTTGTAGGATTTTGAGTGTGTATAAGTCTCTAAGCCAATTGAGAAGGATTTATAAGTATGAGTAGAGGTATGAAGATATGTTAAAAATAATTACAAATAATATCATGGTGATTAGATAGGTATTTAAGCAAGAACTAGAAATAAGAAAGATTATCATTTTACTTGCATACCAAAGATGAGATTGTAGACCTATTTGAGGTCATTGAGGATAGTTTCAAGAAGATAATGATGAGTCATAGAAGTTAACGATGCATCCCAATAAATTTTGCATGAAGACTCATAGTTTCAATTTTTTATCAAAGGAATCAAATTAAATACTATTTAGAATCAAGTTATAACCCTACAAGATTAAACTTAGAACTTATCAAGCATGACCTAGATGTCATAAAGGGTATTGGGAATTAGATGAAAAATAAGATAGAAGGACTATGTATAAAATAGGATACAATACATGATGAAAAATTGATAGGTAAATGATTTAAGAATAATTTCATGTGCCAATCCTTAACTTGTAACTACACTTCAAGAAGTAAAATTATAACTATTTGATTAAGAACTATGCCACCTCTTATGAAGTAATTATCAAACCAAGACAACATGTGTTGAGGAGTGATATTACTATTATCCAACTTATCTTAGAAATTTTAAATAACCTATGATTGTTTAAAATACATCATAAGCTTCTCTACATCATTTATCTCTTTCTCTCTCACTCTCTTCTATATAATTGGCCTAAAATAGCTTGTAAATTGATTCTTAATATGAGTATGGTGAATCCCTACTCAAGTTAACACTTGTTCTTGACTTTTCAGATGAATAATAAGTTAGTTTTATCCTTATTAAAGTTTGAATTTTAGTGTATACTTGTGATTATGAATGATATATAGTGGTAGTGTTCTACCTTCCTCTCTTTTGTCCTCTCACCCTTACCTCTTTACAATTAGGTTGTCTCTTTACAAATCACATGAAATATTGTAGTTGGTAGCATAGGGAATTATATGTGGAATTATATCATTAGTTTTTATTTATTTCACCTTTTTCTTGTCCCTCCTAATTCATGCATCTTTAGACCTTCATGTTGAATTAGTGATGTAAAGAGAACCTCAAGTTAGAGTTGTGTGGTTTGATTAGTCTTGCTTCACTTCATAAGTGTATAGTCAAGGGGAGGTAAATATTTTTCCCATCGCCCCTTTTAATTAAATGTTTCTCTTTCTCCATTTTATTTTTAAATTGAATAGCTTTAGTAGTATTTTAGATGAAACATCAAGGGAATTATCCCATATTTAGAGATTACCCTTTTTTATTAGACCACCCACAACCTAGAGGTGTTTTCATTGCTATCATATATGTAAGAAGGCTTAAAAAACATTATTATGGGTGAGATTTAGAGTGATAATATATATATCACACCTATTGGTATATAATTTCAATAAGGTTATCCAAGATTTATGCTGGTCTTGACAAATTTACAACTATAATATCCTCCTTCACGTATCATTTGGTGACTCAAACAAGTTTTTGGCTCTTGGTTATATACTAGTAAAAAAATTTCATGCCAAAGGTGACTAAAAGGTTAGTTTTAAAAGTTATTCCTTTTTAATTTGTTGAATTACACCCATTTTTAGTCAAAATAAAGATATTCCTCAATTTTTCCCCTTATACCAAATGCCCTAGAAGGCAACTTCATTTACACTATGGTCCAAGTTATAAATCCTAGCATAGTTGTTCTTATAAACCTATATTTTGTTTAATTAAATGGTTAAAACCATATACGAATTACACAATATGATGATATAACTATGGTAACCCTAAAAAGTGTCCCCTACTGTAGTGGAGAAAACACCATTACCCCTATAGAGCACATAAGAGATATATCCAATGTTTGTAATATCAATAATATTAATAAATAAAATGTAGCCATTATATTATTATACATTTAATTTAATGTCATATATATATATATATATATATATATATATATATATATATATATATATATATATATATATATATATATATGACCTTTTCTCCTAATTGTATTAATTCATGGGACTAATTAGGAGAGACTTTACATAAGAGGTTTGAGGACAAGAGTGATCACATAACATTGCTTGAGAAATTAACCACCATAAATAGAGCCCCATGAGAGTTTATGAAATATTTCAACTCTATGTTTTAGAAAATAGAAGATAGGATTCCACCTCTTTTGAGGCCTACTATAAATTATGTCTTCCTCTATTATCTCAAGGCCTTAAATAGTGATATAGTTGTCATGATACAATCTATGGGAGGGGAAACCTTACCTAATATATATGATGTTACCATAAGGGATAAGAATATCCTCATTCAAGTTGGTAATATTTACCCAACACCCCCATGCCATTTTTCCTTGATATACAACCCCCTGTGCCAAATCTTTCTCCTATTCTGACACTAATTGGTCATGAGCTAGTTGATCCTAGTCAATCAAATGATTTAGATGGAATATTAATCAAGAATTTAAAAAATAAGGTTATGTATTTATAGAGATAAAAACATCAGCCTCATAAATATTATCAAGGTCCCTACCAACCTCATCAGTCATATTAGTCTAGTAGACCACCTTTTCAAGCTAACTTCCAAGGACAAGGGTAGATTACTCATGCTAGACTATATAATAGTCATAATCTAGATGTTTCCTCCACTTATATACCCCTAGTACATATTTAAAATAACCTTGTGTAGGATTATTATTGGTATTCTCAATGGGTTCATCCTCATGATCATTCTACTAACCGAAATGAGGTGTTTAATCAATATTTTATGGCATAAAATAGAATAACACCCCATATGACCAAGATAAAATTCCTAATTAAGGAGTGGATAATGGAGAGTAGTATCAATCAGAAGTCACATTGGTAAATTAGAAAGAAGAATACTGATGTGTAGTTAATCAACAAGGGAACATAGTCAAGGTTACCACTTCTATAGTAGCCAATACAAGGTATAAGAGGAGAGAAATTAAAGATGCTCAAGAGGTAGGTAAAAGTCTAGTCATGACTCCTATATATCAAATGTAAAAGGATCCAAATGCATCCTCTAAGGCTTAATAGACTCTAAAAATTTAGAATGTGAGTGACTTCATACCTCAAACCATTCAATCTGAAAGCAATGTTGTAGCTACTAGGGGACAACAAAAGGTTGGTGTCTCTCCTATCAATATTGTGTACTAAATGAAGAAACTTCATGTGAGCATAACTATGTGGGATACATTTTCTATCCCTAGATAAAGAGACCTACTTTAAGAAGATATATCTAAAATCAACCTATCATTAGGACCAACAAGAAGAAACAATTTAGTTTCCATATATACATCCAAGTTTAATGAGGGGAAACCAATAAAAGTATATAAACCTCCTCATTTTTACCTTTATGTGATTATTTGATATTTCTTAGTTCACAATTTCATGATAGATAGTGGGGAAAACAACTCTATGATGCCTAAATAAATAGCTAATAAGTTAGGCCTAAATTATGAGCCTAATACTAATGGTGTTTTACAATGAGATGTTTCAGCTACCAAGATTATGGGTGTGATCCAAGGTCTAAGTCTTACCCTTCATATTTCTCCTAAATTTTCTATTTCCCAAGACATTATTATTGTGAACCTACCACCCTAATTTTTATATACTTGTCTACAAACCTCACTACCAAAATTGGGGTGCATTTGTCATCTAAATTCTTATATCATATTTAGGACTAGATGTTGTGCCAAAGTCACAATAAATTCCAAACCTATATCTATGTTTCATATTAAACCCTACATGCCAAATATCTCAAATGTGAATTACACTATCATTGATGAAGGAGATCATCATAATGATGAAGAATTAGTTTTACCTCATGAAGGCATATCAAACCTCTTTATTGATAAGTGGGGACTAAAAAACATAAATAATATCCTTATAAAGATATTAAAGAAGTTATTTTAGGCATATATTGTTTGTATGAAGAATGTGTAGTCATACCATATTTTTGAAATCCAAGTGAAGAGAACTTATAAAGAGAGGAGGAAGAAGACATGGCCACATGACAGCCTTCTTGGACCAAGAAGCCTAGTTATAAGATGCCAAATATTTATGCCACTAAAATGGAAGAAGATTAAATTATAATCCTTGATAAACTTGATGAATTTGTAGTCCTTACCAAGTAAGTGTTGACCAAATTTTGGCCCTTCAGGACAAAATTGGGTACCCCTATTTGGAAAAACCATCTAAGTCTATACCTTTGGCCAGGTCCAATACTTAGCTTTTCTTTAGAAGAAGATTTTTTATTTGAAAAATCCCACAATAAATGTACAAGTCTATTCCTTTTTGAAATTTCATTTTTTGGTCTTTGTTAAGCCTTTGCTGAATTCTTTCAAGTTTTTATTTTAAGCCTTTGGCAAATTCTTTCAAAAAATTTGTCTCAAGAAATTTTCATTAAGTGTATTTATTTTGGACTTCTCATTTCACCACGTAATGAATTATTTTAGACAATTTGTCTGAGATAATTTTCCCAAAGATAAAGTGTCAAATTCTTTTGGACAAATTATCTGCTCAATTTTTTCAAAAGGTAACTTGCATTTTTCTGAAAGATCACTTGCAAATTTTTTGAAGGGCATCTCCATATTTTCGAGGGACACTTGTAGATTTTCCAAAGTAGGATTTTAAAATTTTCAAAATATTATTTCTGTGGGAAGGTGGACCATTTCAAAAAATCTAAAGGGTATTTTCCTTTCAAAAGGTTCATTTGCAAGAATCCAAAGGGGTCATTTGTAGAAGTTCTGAAAGTCATCTTCAACTTTTTAAAGGACCATTTATTTTGGTTGAACGGCTAAAAAAAATTTGAAGGGCCAAACAAAAAGTGTGAAGGAATTATTTCAAAGAGATTATCTTTGGAATTCTTTTAAAAGACTTGAAAAGAGGCTAAAGTCCAATTCTTTCAAACATTTTATTTGATACAAAGGAAACAAGGTGACCATAGCAAACTGACCTAAATGAAAGTCTAAAGGAATGAATTCTTTTGAAAATATTGTCTAAGGAATTTTTTAGAAAATGTGTTTGTAGAAATGGCCAAAATAAAAATTTGAATGAATTCTTTTAGGAGAAGTCTGAGCCCAAACAAAAAGGTTTGAAACATTTCCTTCGGGAAAAAATCTTGAGACATTACTTCAAGAAGATTGGTATAAAAAAATATCTGAAGGATATGGCCTAAAAACATCAATTTTAGACTAAAAAAACTAGTCATTAGTTTTTAAAATAAAGGATCAGTAGGAACTTAAAGACAAATATAGAGGTATCAAGTGGCAATTATAATTAAGGCATTTATTTCAATTGTATGTGGTTCAATTGTAACTAAGGCATTTGGTTCAGTTATAACTTATTTGTAACTAATTTATTTGGTGACATGGCATAACATAGAGACCTCTCTCCCACATGCAAATGTAACTAGTTCTCTTAGGATGATATATGTCCAAGTGACCCTTGAACTTCCTTTGATTTCTCTACCTCTCAAAGGTTATACATATATGCATTCTTTTGGCTTGTTCAGGAGATTTCACTAGTTATTGGGAAAACTCTAGCTATATTTGTACTCAAAGAACTCTTGAATAAATATACAAGTTTTTTTGCCACTCAAATATTGTAACATTGAGTAATGGCTTGAATCTTGTTGGTCTAGTCTAGTGAAAGATTGCCTTTGTATAACTTGTACTCTTGATGGTTTACCAATTTGTAGAAAGGAGATCATTATAGGTATTTTATAGTATTCTTTCTTAAGTGTTGAGATATCATAGAAGTGGTTTATTATTTTATCTCTCTTTTGAATCATTTTCACCCTTTCTAATAATCATATACCTTATTGAATCTAGAATATGAAGCATTGATGTGTAATAAATCTTGAGTTGTGAGTCTTGTGTGAGAAACACCTTGTTTATCTTTAAGTAGTGGTTTTAGTCAATTGGGAGGACATTATTCATTGGTGCATCATCATTTTATTTTATTAGTTATTTTATTTAACCCTTTTCATACACAATTGATAGATTAGAGAGAGATTTAAAGGTAGATTAATGGGAGCTAGCCCCTAATCTAGAGATTCATCTCAATGAATTTGTCACCCACAACAAGAGAGATGATTCCATTTTACTGCTTGGATGAGGAGATTTGAGCATCTCCTCAAGGGTTAAAATCCAATCATCAAAAATTTTGGGATGCCTGATGGGATGTCTCAATCTTAGAAGATTGTTCAAGATTGGTACTAGTCTTGGCATTGTTTAAGATTGAAAGAAACATCTAAATTTAGTACCTGACTACTCCATTGATTAATTAAAGTCTTTTGTTGATGATTAGTTCCTATTGTCCATGCCAAATGTGACCAATATGTCTACTAATAAAGGTGTACCCTTTGAGTTTGTGGAACTACCTCCATATTCCACCAAAAAGTTTGAGTTTGTCAACACTCATCCTTATAAAAGAGATTTTTTGTTTAAAGCTTCTAAGTTTGTGTTACATTACATTCCTAATATCCATAGTGGTCATTCTAAAATGGCTAAAAGATAACCTTTTATGCCTTTTACATGGGCATCTCCCTCACATCTTGCCCAATATGATCAAATTCTAGGAGCTACCTTCAAAAGTGTCCCATCTTTTACTGGGGATGGTCCTATTACTACCATTAATCACATTAGGAATGTAGAATTTTATTATAATATCCATAATATCACCTAAGAAAATGTAGCTATTAGGTTTTTTGCCTTGTCTTTTAAAGGAAAAGTTTTGGATTGGTATAGGACCCTACCTATAAATTCTATTGGCTCATGGGATGAGTTGGGGACCCTATTAACTGATAGGTTTGGGAAAAATAGTGATCACCTTTCTCTAGCTAATAAATTGACCAAAATAAAGAGGTAACCACATGAATTCATGCAATATTTTAATAATAGGTTCCAAAAAACTTGGGATAGAATCCCAATTCTTGTGAGGCCAACCACAAACTATGCATTTTTGTACTACTTGAAAGCGTTAAATAGTGACATTACCATGATGATTCAATCCATGGGTAGAAACACATTGATTAATACCTATTAAATAGCCATAAATTCTAATAATTATATTTTCTAAGTAGGAAAAATAGCTCCTAGACCTCCAATGCTAATATTTCTTGATTTGCATTATCCTAGTGAAAGTACATTGACCACTTTAGCTCCTTTGCTTGGTTAATAAAAATATACCATTGCCCCTACCAATGAAATTCATGAAGTCAAAAGTCTAATCCAAAGTGTTACTAATGAACTAGATTCTCTCAAAAGGCAACAAGCCCAATGTTATAGGCCATATCAATCCTAGAATCAGTTTGGACAAACAAACAAACCTTCTTTTCAAGGCAATAATCAAGGACAAGGTCAAATTACCCATGTTAATCCTTATAAAATCTATAATCCTAGTGCTCCCTCATCCTCTAGATCCCTTATACCCACTAAAAACAATTTGGTCCAAGAATATCCCAACTATCCACCCTTTGAACATGGTCAAGAATAAGTTGCTTATGCCAATGAGATGCAAATTCAAGGCATGACTACACAAGGTGATCAAACATCTCAATTTTAAAATTTTGATATACCAATGTAATTTAGGATGGAAATAAGATAGGTTCAATCTAATTACACTCTCATGAATCATTTTGAGGGTGAGTTTTGTGCCATTAATTACATAGGGAATACAAGCAATCAAAATACTATTATTGCCTCTAATACTAGGTCTAAAAGGAGGGTTGTCAATGAAGTTCAAGGAGCTAATCAAAGACTTATTATGACTCCTACATCATATCCTATGGTAAGTGGGTCTAAATTTTCTCCTAAAATACAACAAAATCAAAGGAATCCAAATTTTAGGACATCTGCTACAACTCTACCTCCACAAGCTACATCACAAAGTATAAATGTTCATAAAGAGAACCCCAAGGTGAGTAATCCTTCTCTAAATGTGGTAGACCAGATGAATAAGCTCCATATGAAAATATAATTATGGGATTCTCTAACATTATCCATTTAGGAATTACATGAGTTGGGTAAACATGCTAGCCCATCTAGAAATGATAATGCCATTTTGGTAAATGGAACTCAATCTATGGATGGTCAAGTGAATAAAGATGAGAAGACTCCTCAATTTTACCTATCTATAATTATTGGTGATTCTTGGCTCATAATTTCATCATTGATAATGGAGAAAGCACATCAGTTATGCCAAAATTTATAGTAGATGAGTTAGGCCTCAAGTATGAGCCAATGACTAAAGGAGTTTTGCAATTGGATGGATCACTAGCCAAGACTTTGGGAGTAGTGAAAGGTTTGAATTTAACCCTTCATGCTTGTCCTAATTTTTCAATTACCCATGATGTGGTAATAGTATATTTACCTCCCTATTTTTCTCTTTGCTTGTCAAGGGGCTTTACATCTAAGATAGGTGGATATTTGGAAGCCAATTGGTCCTACATGGTGTTTAGGACAAAATTTGGCACTAGGGTGAATATTGAGTTAGAAACTATCCACATAAATTACTTGGAACCATATTCACCTAAAGTGGTAAATGTTAACTATGCCATCATTGATGAAGAGGAGCTTCACATTGACCAATCTCTATCATCTTCCCTCAAGGAAATTTTTGATTTGTTCCTAATGAGTGAGGATGTGAATGGATGTGGCAGCTCTTATTTGATGAGTTTAGAATCAAAATGGGGGTAGGTGGTGGAGCTATGTTAATTTCACCTTCAAAGGAAAGGTATTTTTTAGCCTTCAGATTTCAATTCTCATGTACTTGTAATGTGGAACACTATGAGGCCCTTATCCATGGCCTTTAATGGGTAAGAAAAAGAGGTGTCAATAAATTGAAAGTGTTTGGTGATAGTGAGATTGTTGTGAAGCAAGTTAGAGTGAATAATTTGACCAATAATTCCTTACTCAAATCCTATAAGCATAGAGTTTGGGACCTTATATAAGATTTCATGGATTTTAACATCAGATCTATTCCAAGGGAAGACAATAAGCATGATAATAGGTTGGCATCTATTAGTACTCAATTTGATGTTTCAAAGAGCATAAAGGAAAACAAAAACTAGCCCCATATAAAGGTGATTGTGAGACCATTCATACCAAATAATGTCACCAATTGGAAGGTATTTTATAGTGACCAAAAAATATCACTTTTTATACAAAAAGAGGCTGAGTTTTCTTCCAAGAATTAGTCTAAACTATAGAAACAATATGGAGGGAAGATTTTCCAATTAACATCCAATAAGATTCCTAAAGGCTTAATGACTCTTGAGAGAATTTTAAATGAGGATGAATAGATAAAGAAGGAAAAGGTAGGTATGTCCACTAAGAAAGAGAATTATGAAAGGGTAGAAATCTTTAATGATAAGCTACTTGCACTTAGGAAGGTATGCACTAGTCAAGAGAGGCAATATTTCATTAAACTATGCAAGGAGTTCAGTGATATTTTTGCATGGAAGTATAGTGATTTGAAAGGTTTTGACCCAATATTGGCTCAACATACCATAGATATAGATTAAAATTACAAACCCATCAAGAAAAGACAAAATCCATTCAATCCCAAGATTGAACCTCTCATGAGGAAAGACCTCACCAAACTGATTGAGTCCAAAATCATCTTTCCCATCAAGAAATCTTCTTGGCTATCCAACTTAGTCCCTATTAGGAAGAAGAATGAGGATATCAGATTATGTGTGGAATTTAGGGACTTTAATAGAGTGTCTTTGAGATATCATTATCCCCTCCCTTCCATAGAGAAAATTTTGCAAGTGGTGGTAGGTAGTGAGAGATTTTCCCTCCTAGATGGTTATTCTGGGTGCAATCATATTTTGGTGAAAGAAAGTGACCAATACAAAACAAACTTAACCACCAAATGGGGCACATATACATATAGGAATATTCCATTTGGATTATCAAATTTTGGAGATACTTTTCAACATGCAATGGATATGGCTTTTCAAGGATTAATTAATGACATTGTATTGGTATATCTTAATGATGTGACAGTTTTCTCCAAGGAAGCAAAAGATCATTTGAATCACCTAAGACATATTTTTGAGAAGTGTAGAGAATTTGGGATCTCTCTAAACCTAAATAAGTGTGTGTTTTTTTTTCATGAAGGTAAACTCTTAAGCCACATTATTTCTAAGAAAGGTCTATTTATTGATCTTGAAAGGGTAAGTGTCATCTTGGCATTATCTTTGCCTAAACATAAGAAGGGTCTAAAAATATTCTTTAGTAAGATAAATTTCATTAGGAGGTTTAGTCCTAATTTTTATTACTTGGTCAAGCCCTTAACCTCCTTGTTAAGGAAGGATGAGATATTCACTTGGATAGGAAGGATGAAAGAAAGTTTTGAAGAGATCAAGCAAGCTATTACCCAAACTCCTACTCTTACAACTCCAAAATTATCGAAGGAATTAATTTTTTACACTTTTAGGAATGAACAGTTAATTTATACCATGATTACCCAAGAAAATGATGAGAATTTGGAAAAACCTATTGCCTTTTTTAGCAAAGGTTTAGAAGGCTATAAAACAAGATACACATATGTTTAGAAACAAGTGCTTTTAGTCATAAGGAGTTTAAATAAATTTAGGCATATGTTGTCTAATAAAAATATTCACATTTTTATTCCTCATCCTAGTGTTAAATAATTTTTATTGAGAAAATATTTGAATGATAAAAGGGCAGGTTAGATCACCAAAGTGATGGAGTATGATTTGGAGATCAAAATAACCAAGCTAGTGAAGGGAGAAGGACTATGTGAGCATCTTGATCTAGACTTTAAAGAGTAAATGGAGGTTTTTTTGGTACTCCATGATGAACCTATAGTATTTGTATCTTCAACCATGAGGAGTTGGACACAAGACATGATTCACTTCCTTCAAACTGGTGAGTGTCCACAAGGTCTTGATAGAGCTAGAAGAAAGTATTATAAATTGCAATATATTCCTTATATACTTGCTAATGGAGTGATATTTAGAAAGGATTTTTTAGGTGTGTTAATGAGATGTATTGATTTGGATCAGATTGATAAAGTGTTACATGAGTTTCATGATGGACCAGTTAGTGGTCACTTTGCTCCAAGAACCACAACTATTAAGATTATGAGGGTTGGTGACTTTTGGCCCAGCTTATTTAAGGACACTCACACTTGGGTAAAGAGATGATAAAAGTGTGATCTTTTTGATGGAAAAAAACTATCTTCTTTTCCTCTTCATCCAATATAGGTTGAGCAACCCTTCATGTAATGAGGTTTGGACTATAGAGGTCTAATCAATCCTCCTTCTAGTGTTGGTCACAAGTGGGTGTTAACAACCATTGATTATTTTACAAGATGGGTGGATGTTGTATCTTTTAAGGAGGAAAATGAAAACTCAATCCTAGACTTATATGAAGGTATAGTAACTAGCTTTGGAGCTCCTTCAACAATCATTTCAAATAATGCATTAGCCTTCTTAAGAATAAGGACAGGTGAATGGGCTTTAAAGCATGGCATCTATCTTAACACCTCCTCCAACTATTATCCCCAAGGGAATGGACTAGCTAAGTCCACAAACAAGAAATTAATTAGGATCATAAAGAGGACAATGGAGGAGAATCAAAGGACTTGGCATACCATGTTGAAGATAGCCATTTGGGCTTATAGGATCACCCCAAAGAGAGCAATTGGAAATTAACCATATACACTTGTCAATAGAAGGTAAGCTAGACTTACTATCTCACTTGAGTTACCATATTTAAACCTCACATATTAGCTATAATTGATGGAGAATGAGAGCATGGATTTTAGATTCTGTGAGTTGATGGAGCTTGAGGAGACAAGAGATCAAGCTATGCATTATACATAGTTTCCTATTTTCCTTGTGTTCCCTAAGTACGTATGTACATGTGTGAGTTTGTCCTTGTCTTGTTTTGTGTTATCTTTACTTGGTCTTGTTGTTGTTTTGTGTGTTTCCTTGTGTTTTGTTTTAGCATAATCCTTTTTAGTCATATTTAAGAATCCATTGAATCTATTAGCCCTTATTTGGATAATACTAATGGTTTCGTAAATATATCAGGCATACTACCCTATAAATCACTAATTTGTTGACCAAATTTTGGCCCTTCAGGCCAAAATTGGGTACCCCTATTTGGAAAAACCATCTAAGTCTATACCTTTGACCAAGTCTAGTACTTATATTTTATTTAGAAGAAGTGTTGTTTCAAAAATCCCACAATAAATTTACAAGTCTTTTCCTTTCAAAAAGTTCATTTTTTGGTCTTTACTAAGCCTTTACCGAATTCTTTTGGGTTTTTGTTTTAAGCCTTTGCTAAATTATTTTGGACTTTTTTTCTGAATAAAATTCCCTTAAGTGTATTTATTTTGAACTTATCATTCGACCAAGTAACTAATTATTTCAAACAATTTGTCTGAGACGATTTTATTGAAGACAAAGTTCCAAATTCTTTCAGACAAATTATCCACATAATTTTTTTGAAAGGTACCTTGCATTTTTTTTGAAAGATCACTTGTAAATTTTTCAAAGGGCATCTTCATCTTTCTGAGGGACACTTGAAAAATTTTAAAGGATCTTTTTCAAAAGTTTTAAATATTCTTTCCATCAGAAGATGGACCATTTAAAAAAATTGAAGAGTGTTTTCCTTTCGGAAGGTTCATTTGCAACAAGCTGAAGGGGTCATTTACAAAAGTTTTAAATGTCATATTTAACTTTTTAAAGGAACATTTATTTTGGCTGAAGTGTCAAATAAAAAGTTTGAAGGAATTATTTCAAAGAGATTGTCTATGGAATTCTTTTAGAAGACTTTAAAAGAGGCCAAAGTCCAAATTTTTTGGACATTTTGTCTGATACAAATGAAATAAGATGATTGTAGAAAAGTTCCCTATATGAAAATTCTGAAGGAATGAATTATTTTAGAAAGATTGTCCATGTAATTCTTTCAAAAAACTTGTTCATAGAAATGGCCAAAAGAAAAATCCAAATTAATTCTTGCAAGAGAAGTTTGAGCCTAAACAAAAAGGTCCAAAACATTTCCTTTGAGAAAAAATCTTGAGATATTACTTTGGGAAGATTGGTTTGAAGAAAATATCCAAAGGATGATGACTTGCAAAACATCAATTTCAGACTACAAAAACTAGCCATTGGAGTTTAAAATAAAGGCTCGATGGGAACCTAAAGGAAAATATAGAGGTAACAAGTGTAAATTGTAACTAAGGTATTTATTTCAATTGTAACTTATTCAAATATAGCTAATTAAATTGTAACTGAGGCATTTCATTCAGTTGTAACTTTTATGTAACTAATTCATTTGGTGATATGGCATAGCTCACCCACCTCTCTCCCATATGAAAATGTAACTATTTATCTCAAGATGATAGATATCCAAGTGACCCTTGAACTTCCTTTGATTGCTCCACCTCTCAAAGGCTATATATATGCATTATTTTGGCTTAATCAGGAGCCTCCATTGGTTAATAGGAAAACTATGGCTAGATTTATACTCAAAGAACTCTTGAAGAAATATACAAGTGTTATTTCCACTCACATGTTGTAACATTGAGTAATGACTTCAATATTTTTGGTCTAGTCTAGTGAAAGATTTCCTTTTTCTAGCTTGTACTCTTGATGGTCTACTAATTTGTAGAAATAACATTATTGCAGGTCTTTGATAGTATTCTTTCTTAAGTGTTGAGATATCATAAAAGTGGTTTGTGATTATATCTCCCTTTGAAATCATTCAAACCCTTTCTAGGAATCATATACCTTCCTGAAACTATCATATTAATCATTAATGTAGTAATAAATCTTTAGTTGTGAGTCTTGTGTGAGAAACACCTTATTTGTCTTTAAGTAGTGGTTGCAGTAAATTAGGAGGACATTATTCATTGGTGCATCACCATTTAGTTTTCTTAGTTGTTTTCTTTAACCCTTTTCATACACAATTGATATATTAGAGAGAGATTTAAAGGTGCATCAAGGGGAGCTAGCCCCTAATCTAAAGATTCATCTCAATGAAATTGTCATCCATAGCAAAAGAGATGATTCCATTTTATCACTTGGATGAGGAGAGCTGAGCATCTCCTCAAGGGTGAAAATCCAAGCGTCAACAGTAAAATCAGGTTGTAGTTGTGTTTTCATAAGATTTTATTGTACCAAAATATGTCATGCCACCAAGCCATATGGAGTTTTAAGATGAGTATGAAAAGAATATTGATGAAGTTGTCGTCCTTGAGGAGTATCCAAGTGAAGAATATAAACATGAAATTGTAGCTACAAATGAGTTTCAAGAAAGCCATTATGAAGATGTTTAGGTAATGATAATTTTAGAGGTGTAGTGGGATAGCCTTCAAGAGTCCTCAAGTGGATAAGAAGAGGTAATTTTTGGTCTTGAAATACCTTGTTTCATTTATAATAATGAACCCAATTATTTTTGTAAAGAATATCTTGATGAGATGGAAATAGTGTTTTCACAAGATGACAACTCCAATATTGAGTCAAATAAGGACACAAATGAGGTTGATATAGTTGTGATAAAAGAATACATGGAATCATTGGTTGAGGTAGAAACAAAACATGAAAAATATCTTCATGAAGTAGTATTGGTTCTTAATAGAATCCAAGAAGTTCAAGGTGGGGGTCAAGGAGATCAAGATGACATGTAGTAGTAATACCTTGATATTTTCAAATAATTTGAGGTCATTAACAAGTAACCACTCCCCAAGGATAAGTATGATGATGATACTAAAGTTATTACCCTTATTGGTGAATATAATGAAGAACCAAATGGAGACATGACACAAGTAATCATAAGTAAACAAGAGTAGCAATTGGATGGATTACTACTTGTAACTATTCAAATCAATCAAGGCATGAATAGTTTAAGGTATGATAAGGTTTTTATTTTTAATGATCTTCCCATGTTTGAAGAAGACAACCTAGTCATAAATCAAGAGGAATACCAAGATCTAAAGTTGCATAAACCATGTATTCATAATCAATCATCAAATTCTAGTATGATGAGCTTTCATGAGTATCCTAAGAGTGAATAAGGTTTTCAAGTTTCCAAAGTAGAATAATATGACCAAGAAGATATACTAAGTGACAAGTTTTAAAAAAATGGTATGTTATATGGTCACTCTTAGTGGAAACCTTTCATTTAGTCCTTCCAATCATATGATGAATTGGCCTCATTGAGTAATGAAGATATCAGGGGATTTTGATTCAATCTAGGAAAGATGAAGTTGTTCCAAACTTATACATAATAATATATGTGTTTTACTTTCTCTAAGTGATTCTTGCACATTATT
This sequence comes from Torreya grandis, assembly GCA_037957365.1. Lineage (NCBI taxonomy): Eukaryota > Viridiplantae > Streptophyta > Pinopsida > Cupressales > Taxaceae > Torreya > Torreya grandis. Next base: position 56,831 of record JARHVA010008066.1, read on the forward strand.
TGTGTAGTTATTTACAATATTTTCTTTATATTAGTGCTTATAGAACATGTTTGTATTATTGTGTGTGTTCCTTTTCTTGTTGTGTGTGTTTTTGTTTGTTGGTGTGTTGGGAAGATACTTTAAGTTTTAGTTTGTCTTAAAGGCTAATATCATGTTCATTTTTAGTTTGGGTCTTGTTGATAAGAATTTTTAGGTCACACCATATCCCAATAGATGAAATAAGGAAATTTATATAAATGCATTAAAGGCATGAAATCCCAAGAGGTCACCAATAATGTCAACCAAATTATCCACCATAGATCATTGCATTTCAAAAAAATTTAGATAAGCTTCTTTAACTTTGTTGATAGCCTTTTGAAGGATATTATCTTGGTCAAAGCTTGTCTTGTAATAGTGAAGTGTGATGTTATTCCTAGTGTTTTCCAAGGTCTCTTAGGGTGGTCATTCAAAGAGGCCAAGTCATAATACCTAGCTCTATAATTAATCTCTTTATTACGATCATTCATGAAGTGTTTTAACAAAAATTAAGGTAAATTTGGAGAAGTTAAGGTAATTGTTTATTTGGATTAAACTTGTTTAAGTCATTCTATCTCAAATCCTAACATGTTTCAAACTAGTCCAAGGGTCAAAAATCTCTTTTAATTCATTTGTAATTTAATTAAGATCATATTGTCTATACACATAACCAAAAGGTGTCAAAGCTCAATTTCTAATGTATGATCATTTGAAACCTTCTCTTTGTTTATTACTCTAAATTTAGATATGATATAATGTTAGGTTTAAAAGTATAATTTAGAGTTTTTACATTACAATATCATCATACATTTTAATAATAATTCCATTTTTAGTCTAATATGTCAGGTATAGCAGGGAACTTTTTCAAATGAATAAGCTCCTTGTAAAATAAGGAATTTTGATGAAGTTCTATAAGGTTCTATGCGTGATCAAAGGTGATAGAATAAATTAAGTCATGGTTAATGGTTATAGAGACTCAATAAAACTTCCTAAAACTCTCCCAAGTTCTAAACCATGTTAAAAAAGAAACTAGATGTCTTCAATGACCAAAAACTCACTTAACCCCTCCATCAAGTTTGCAAGTCTACCAAACAAGCTTAAGAAGGTCAATAGTTTGGTTTGATTACATAAAGGAGAGAGAATGTGAAATAAAGTTATCATATGGGAAGAAAGGTACCATGATTACATTAAAATTAGTAACAAGATTTAAGAGATTCAAACCCTAGGCTTTATGAATCATCCTTAACAAGATAAGGTGTTTAAAACCCTCTCAAAACCCCAAAAGCTCAATTTTGGATAGTTTTAGGGAATTTATGAACTCATTCATGAAAATGAAATGTTATGTGATATATTTAAAGGTCCAAATATTCCTCTTTCATTGTTTCTCATTACCCATATGACATGTGTAGGTAATATAAGATCGAAACCTCCACATTGAACAAGTTTTAGGCCTATGTAAAGAGTTATGGACATGGTTATTAATAGGTTTTGTATTATTTATCACATAAAGTGGACCTTAATATATTAAATATGAATCCCATATATTATTAAAGTCACTTATACATAGGTTTAGGTAAAATACTCAATCCAACTCATAGGTGGAGAGATAGAGTGTTTTTGAACATCAAGTATGCAATTACAAAGTGCAGGTTTTATGTTTCTACCAAAGGAAAAAATATTAGAAATATAATTGTTAGGTTTAAAATAATTTAAAAACCTTAAAAATTATCTATAAGGTCACCAATAATATTTTAAATTCCTTCCAAAGTCTCAAACTTGTGACACATTCACCCCATATGGTGTATTCTATAGTTATAGGTCTAGAAATGGGGTTTTATTTATTATTTGGATGACTCTAAAGGTACCATGATACTTTTATGAGGTGAATGATATTTTTAATTATATTTAAAAGTTTATTATATAATCTTTAGAATAATTTAGAGTTCATAATGCCAAAATTCACCTACAATCCTCTCTAGACACCTTCCAAGTGGGCAGTGTAACGTCAAGAACACGACTGTGATAGGTTTACATGAGTATCCAAGGTAGATTAAGCATATTAAATACATTTAGGGAGTCATGAAACATGGTGAGACATTATGTAAAATTTTATAAGTAATTAAATGGTCTTAAGGATTGTAAAACACAATAAAAGAATCGAGAAGTTTGAAGAGGCCTAAAACTGTACAAGTAGAGAAATCACCCTTGAGGAAAAATTAATCCTCAAAACACATGGAAAAGAATATGAAACAATGGTGGGAGTTTTTTAAACATATTATAATCAATTTTAATCAACAAAATTAATTATTAATACTTTTAGGCCTAAAACCTTCATATCAACCTCCATCTATAATTTGCAAAGCTCGAGAAGGCCTAGTTTTGTTTTTGTAATCATAAGAGGATTTAAATGGGTGGCAAGGAATTATATAAATGTTAATAGGGTTATCATAATCTAACCTTATGGTATTAAGTAATGGTTTTAGGATTTATTTTTTATGAACAATCCTTAACAAGTTAAGACACTCTAAACCCTCCTAAAACCATTAAGAAATCCCAATGATTGAGAACATCATTCCAAGGGAATATAATGAAATAATTTACCTTAGAAACATATAAAAGACACCTATAAATCATATGGGAACATTTTGGATCAGAAACCTTGGCATGTGTTGAGGAAAAAGGTATATAAAATCACCTACAAATCTTGTTACAAACCTAGTTACATGGTTTTGAGTTGTACAAGTCTCCAAACTAGTTGAGAAGACATTGTAAGTTTGAGAACAGGTCTGATGATCTATTCCAAATCACTACAAATACTCTCATGGTGATTACATATTTATTCAAGTAAGAACTAGACCTAAGAAAGACTACCATTTTACTTTCATATTAAAGATGAGATTGTAGACCTATTTGAAGTCACTAAGGGTAGTTTTATTAAGATAATGGTGAGTCATATAACGTAACTATGTATCCTATGCCACCTTTAATAACCCCACTAGGTTTTACTAGAATAAGGTAATTATTTTTAAATAATTACACAAATTCAACTAAATTATTCCATCATGATGAAGACCACAAGAGTGATATTTAACTATATACATTGGTTTCAACTAAACATATAAGGGTATTTAGCTAATATATTTATCTAATGATCACAATCATATTATCAATATCAAGAATATGTACAATGCTGATTTTAGAAATTAAGAACTTCATTTAATTCATACAAGTATTATTAAAAATTTAGCTATAACTGATACAATATTACATCCAACTATTGTAATTGTAAACATGAATAAATAGTATAGTTTTAACATAATAAATTCCATAATATATATATATATATATATGTATTGATACAAATATCCATGGAACATGCGAGTCTCAATGAACTCATAATATCTAGAAGTAATCTCAAGCATAGTGTCTATTACAGTAATGTTGAGGGGAGGGAGAGCATCATCCACATGATTTTCCACCCCAACCACATACCATCAATCTCTTGCACAATATCCTAACTTGCTAATGGGCATTCCTTCATGGATGTGTAGATAATGATGGTGTGGGAATCCAAAGTGATAAACTAGAACCCATGTGTTGTAAGATAACTAATACATGATGTATACCATAAAGAAACATGTTCTAACATGATATCATACAAACATGTAAACTAAATCAAATAGATTAAATGATAATGTTTAACTGTTGACCATTTTGGTCCTGCAGGCCAAAATCGGTCCCCCCTTTTTCTATTGCTATCCTGAGCCAGTACATTTTTGATTTTGCACAAGTATGGGAATTTTCTACAAACTTTGTAAGTGTTTCTATGAACTCTGTAGGTCCATTTCTATGGACTCTGTAGGTCTGGCTTCTACGGACTCTATATGTCCATTTTTACAAACTCTACAGGCCCATTTCTATGGACTCTGTAGAGAAGTTTTCTACAGACTCTGCAGGTAGAGACGAGTCCCCAACACTTAGGCACAAAATGGACCATTTCAGGTTCCCTCTTGGAGGGTAGTTCAAGACTCAGGTCCTCTTGTAGAGGGCAGGGAACATTTGCAAAGAGGCCATAGAGAAAAGCTGAAAAGGTAAGTTTCGTTTGGAAATTCATTTAAGGCATAGGAAGTACCCTTCGGAAGGGTCATTTCCAATTTTCCCAAAGGGCACTTTTTGAAGGCAATCATGAAAAAGACAAGGGCATAATTCATTCAGACTTTTTGTCCAAAGGAATTCCTTCAGACAAAAGGTCTGAAGGAATTCAGAAGGGTTATGAGCAAGAAAGGTGAAGAAAAGTAAGAAAAGACCAAGGCAAAGGCATTGAACTATTTCTTTTAGAATTTTTTTCCAAAGGAATTCTTTTGGACAAAAAGTCTAAAGAAATTTGGGAGAAAATCCTGAAAGATAAATTCTGAAGGCCAAAGGCAATTACAGTGGTCGAAACAATTCTTGCAAACTTTTTGTCTGTGGGAAAATTGGCCACAAAAAAAAACCCAACAAAAAGTCTCTGAAAGAAAGGAATGAGCAAGACGATTCTTGCAGACATTTTGTCTATAGAAAAATGTCCATGAGAAAATATCCATGGGAAATTAGCTAAATACTAAGGGAGTTGAAGGACCCCAAAGGGTAGGTGCCCTTGTGGGGGACTCTTGGCCAAAATGAAGGACACTTCTCCAAAATCTGAAGGGTCACCTTCCCTTTGGGAGGGTCCAAAGCAAAAGTCCAAAGGAAAGGAAGCAAAAAAAAGGCCGAATCAAGAGGAAAGCTAAAGAAATTCCAAGGGGTGATGGGCTCGAGGACATCAAAATCAAGCACAACAAACTAGCCATTGATTTTCAAAGAGTGACAGGCCTACGGACGTCAAATTTAAGGTGATGAAATAGCTGTTAATTTTGAAAAGCAAAATAGAAGAGCCTAAGGAACTCAGTGACCCACCAAGAAGATAGCCCTAAGGGCTGAAGGAGCTAGAAAGAGATAAAACTAGGAAAAGACAAAGTGCAAAAGTGGATAAATAGTCTAGGTGGCAAATGGAAAGGAGTTACTCTAGTGGTTGGAACAGTGATTGCCAAGTGGTCATCAAATGGCATGAAAAGTAAGTAGCACAACCTATTTTCTCCATTTTGCATTTATAATCAGACAAACCATGTGAATATCTAGAAGGAGAAGCCTTATCTATAGAAAAAGGGTGTTGTTGTGCTTTCACATTAATATTTAAATGCCAAAGTCAAGACTGCATGGTTCCAGTAGGCCTTTTCTAAGAAGAATGACATTAACAACAATGTCTTCCTCTTCCTGATACCCACAAACACACATGGGCCAGCTTGTCAAGGGTGCCAAAAGTCTTTTTCAAAAGGGGCACCTTTACTTCTTCTCCTCTTTCTATATATTGTAAAATTCTCATTTGAGAAGGATCCATCTCTTAACTTGTAAGGCATAACTCTACCAGATTTTACCTTGAATCAAGACTTAGCAATTTTTACCTCCATTTGAACTTGCACTCATGCATATGTCTATGTTTTATTTTTATGTTAAGTCATTTTCTTTTATGCTTTTCAAATATCGATTCTAGCATGTCTAGTGCATTGTGAAGTTTCTTCTTCTCCAAGTCTACCAGAAGTGTCTATAGTAGAAATATAGGCACATGTTAATAAGCTACCAAAGTGTGTCTTAGAACACCTTTGATAGTTCTTCCTCCCTGTATCTCTATGGACCCTTGAATCAATGATACAGAAGAGTTTCCCACATTGGATGAAGTGTATGACAACTTCTTCTTGGTGAAAAGTGTATGTTCAGGCTGAGTGGATTAAATTTTTGGTGTATCACCTTTTAGTTAGGTTTACATTCTTTTTCAGCATCCTTCTCCCTTTTCATCCCCCCCCCCATTTTTTATTTATTTGTTAGCATTAGGAAGTCCATGACCTAAAAGATACATCAAAGGGAGCTAGCCCTTATCTAGAGACCCTCCCCCTAGCTTTGCCAGTCCCATAGGTGAGAGGGGAGTTTCCATTATTGCATGTGGAAGGTAGGAGCTCAGCCTCCTATCTAGGGTGTAATCCATTGCATCAACAGTTTTTGGCATCCCTGGTGGGACCAACTAAGACAAGTATTGTCTAAAGAGTTGAAGAAATTTTGGTGTGTTCTTCAACCAACCAACCTTTAGAGGTTTTTTAATCAGCACCAATGGCAAATCTCAATTGAATTAGCTAGTTAAGCAGTCCAGGTGCCATCAAGAAATATTTTTTTTATGTATAATTCCTTTGCACAAAATCATGGGCCTTTTATTCCTTCATATGGTTTTAATCAAGCTCAGAATTTTCATGCAATCCCCTCAAGCAGCTCTCCTAGTTGCCCTTCAACAATAAGGGAGGTAGCAGTGGAGTTTGAGAAGCAAGTAATGGAGATCAATAGATAGATGAGCAGTGTAGATATCAACAAGAGCTAATGTATAAAGAGGAGTGTTTGTTCAGGAAAGCTCAGGCCTTGCAATCCATGGAGGAGGAGGTAGAAAAATGGAAGAGTCATTTCATTCAAGGTAGTCAGCCTTGTGTACCCCCTCCTATTCTAAAGAAATCCCCCTCTTGTGCACCAAATCCTTTCTATCAGCTATCACTTGCTCATTTTAGCTCATCTGATGCATCAATCAATCCTGCTCTAAACCCCATGCACCTAGCCTTCAAACATCAAAGGGAACTAAAACAACCTCCCATAGAGATTAACCTTCTAAATTCATTAGATTGTGAATCTTCCTTTGGAGGGAATGTTCTAAACTAGCACATCTCTCTTGAAGCAACTCTTCATATACATGAGCAGACCCTCCCAAATCTTCCCCAACCTCCTCAAGTCTTTCAACATGATCTCCAAATTCCAAGTTGGAAGAAGGAAATTCATGAACCAGCTTAGGACCTTGAAGAAGACAAAGTCGCTGCCTGTTCACAGGGGAAAAATTCCAATCTCAAGGTCATGAGTTGGAAGCAAATAGTGGAATCTTGGGGTAGGAAGGAGGAGGAGAAAGTTTTTGCTCAAAACCTCAAAGAAGATGAAGTTGCTCCTACTCATCATGATGATTCTGGTGACCTCCAAGAAAGGCTCTTCTAAGAAGATATAGCCAAGAAAGTTGCAGTGTTAGAATCCAAAGCAAGATTCCTCAACCAATGTGTGATGGACCTGTCTAAACACATTCTATCTACACACTTCCAAGAGAGCTATCAGGCCACACCTGATATAGATGAAGTGCTAGCCAAATGGAAAGAGGAGAATCATTTGATTATAGCTTAAGGACTGCCTCCTCTTTCACATGGTTTTTTCACTTCATCCCTTCTCAAGGAGGAACCTATTTTGCAAGAGGTGAGTGAGGAAGAAAATATCCAATTTATAGCTCTAAAAGAGGCTATCTTGAGCAATAATGAAGAAGAAATCATCATCGATGCTCCTTGTGAAGACATCATCAGCAATGGAGAAGATGCAGGGCACGCATACATGCATATGTTCCAGCAATACAAGTAGGAATGTAGGCATGGTGAGCTCTCTCCCCCCTTATTTGATGAACTTCCTTGTTGCTTCGATGAGGAGGATGATTATGCCATGGATCCTAAATTGGAGGATAATCAAGAGGAAAGCCTTGAAGAAGAGAGCCTTGAGCAAGAAGGTGATGTTTTTTGGGATGAGAAATCAGTTTTTGATTCCATTTTAGACATCACAATAGTCACCCTTCTTCAAGAAGGCCATGAGGGAGTAGAGGATGAGTTTGACAGGGTCTTCAATGAAGCAAAAGAAAATGGGTCAAACCATGGTGCATTGCAAAGGGACTATGCATATTAAAGAGCTTATGGCGATGAACCAACAGCCACAAATTTCTTAAAGAAACACACTAGCATGAATGACTAGCATTTAACAAGCTTCCAAGAATAAAAAGAATAAATGTATGTTAGAAGCATGTTTGATTCTGATCCACTTGGATGCAAGCCAATCAAGGTGGCAGGCAAGAGGAGTAGGTCACCAAGTCTCCATTCCATTCAACCACTTGTCTGGCACCATAAGTTTCCTAGCTAGGAAGGAGACTTAAATTTTTTTCCCTTTGATCTAGGAGGGAGGCAAATATACTTTTTTAGTTATATATAATAGTTTGCTTTTAGTTTTCTTTCCTATTTTCCCTAAGTGTAGTTTGCATAAGTAGTGTTTTTAGCCTTGTGTGTGTTTTCCTTTGTGTGTGGGGTAAAAGGCTTCATGATTGATTTTGGGATCTCTCAAGGCTGTTGTTAACCTTTCTTCAAAGCTACATTCTGACTACATGCCCAATGGACTTTAAGGCAACTAGTCTCTAAGCATAGCAGGCATGCTTCCCATGGGAGTCACCAATTTGTTGACCATTTTGGTCATGTAGGCCAAAATCGGTCCCCCCTTTTTCTATTTCTATCCTGAGCCAGTACATCTTTTATTTTGCACAAGTCTGGGAAGTTTCTATAAACTCCACAGTTGTTTCTATGAACCCTACAGGTCCATTTCTATAGACTCTGTAGGTCTAGTTTCTATGGACTCTATAGGTCCATTTTTATGGACTCTACAAGCCCATTTGTATGAACTCTGCATAAAAGTTTTCTATGGACTCTATAGGGATTTCTATAGACTCTGAGGCCCATTTCTATGGACTCTGCAGAGAAGTTTTCTATGGACTCTACAGGTACAGATGAGTCCCCAACACTTAGGTGTAAAATGGACCATTTCAAGTGCCCCCACGGAGGGTAGTTTGGGACTCAGGTGCCCTTGCGGAGGGTAGGGAACATTTGCAAAGAGGCCATAGAGAAAATTTGAAAAGGTAAGTTTCTTTCAAAAATTCATTTAAGACATAAGAAATACCCTTCAGAAGGGTCATTTCCAATTTTCTCAAAAGGCATTTTTTGAAGGCAGTCACGGAAAAGATAAGGGCATAATTCCTTCAGACTTTTTGTCCAAAGGAATTCCTTCAGACAAAAGGTCTGAAGGAATTCGAAAGGGCTATGAGCAAGAAAGCCAAAGAAAAGTAAGATAAGACCAAGGTAAAGGCATTGAACAATTTCTTTTAGACTTCTTATTCGAAGGAATTCCTTTAGAAAAAACGTTTGAAGAAATTTGGGAGAAAAGCCTGAAAGAGAAATTTCAAAGGCCAAAGGCAATTGCACTGGTCGAAACAATTCTTGTAGACTTTTTGTCCACAAGAAAATTGGCCGCAAAAAAAAGCCCGAGGAAAAGTCTTTGAAAGAAAGGAACGAGCAAGATGATTCTTGTGGACTTTTTGTCCATAGTGAAATGTCCACATGAAAATGTCCATGAGAAATTAGCCGAAGATAAAGGGAGCCGAAGGACCCCGAAGTGCAGGTGCCCTTGCGGGGGACTCTTGACCAAAATGAAGGACACGTCTCCAAAAGCCGAAGGGTCACCTTCCCTTTGGGAGGGTCCAAAGTAGAAGTCTAAAGGAAAGGAAGCAACAAAAAGGTTGAATAAAGAGGAAAGCTGAAGAAATTCCAAGCGGTGATGGGCCTGAAGATGTCAAAATCAAGCACAACAAACTAGCCATTAGTTTTCAAATAGTGACGAGCCCATGGATGTCAAATTTAATGTAGTGAAATAGCCATTGATTTTGAAAATCAAAATAGAAGAGCCCAAGGAACTCAGTGACCCACCAATAAGATAGCCCTAAGGGCTGAAGGAGCTAGAAAGAGGTAAAACTAGGAAAAGACAAAGTGCAGAAGTGGACAAATAGTCCAGGTGGGAAAGGGAAAGGAGTTGCTCCAGTGGTTAGAATAGTGACTGCCAAGTGGTCATCAAACAATGTGAACAGTAAGTGAAACATCATATTTTCTCCATTTTGCATTTATAAGTAGACAAACTGTGTGAATATTTGGAAGGAGCAGTCTTGTATATAGAAAAAGGGTGCAGCCCATGCTTTCACATTAATGTTTGAACGCCAAAGTCAAGACCGCATGGTTCCAACAGGCCTTTTCTAAGAAAAATGACATCAGCAATAGTGACTTCCTCTTCCCAATACTCACAAACACACATGGGCCAGCTTGTCAAGGGTGCCAAAAAGTCTTTTTCAAAAGAGGCACCTTTACTTCTTCTCCTCTTTCTATATATTGTAAACTTCTCATTTGAGAAGGATCCATCTCTTAGCTTGTAAGGCATAACTCTGCCATATTTTACCTTGAATCAAGACTCAGGAATTTTTACCTCTATTTGAACTTGCACTCATGCATATGTCTATGTTTTCTTTTTGTGTTAAGTCATTTTCTTTTATTATTTTCACAAATTGATTCTATCATGTCTAGTGCATTGTGAGGTTTCTTCTTCTGCAGTTCTACCAGAAGTGTCTATAGCAAAAATATAGGTGAATGTGAATAGGCTACCAAAGTGTGTCTCAGAACACCTTTGATAGTTCTTCCTCCCTGTATCTCTATGGACCCCTGAATCACTGATACAAAAGAGTTTCCCACATCAAATGAAGTGTATGACAGCTTCTTCTTAGTGAAAAGTGTATGTTTGGGCTAAGTGGATCAACTTTTTGGTGTATCACCTTTTAGTTAGGTTTAGGTTCTTTTTCAGCATCCTTCTCCCTTTTCATCCCCCCCTTTTTTCATTTATTTTTTAGTAGTAGGAAGTCTATGACCTAAAAGATACATCAAAGGGAGCTATCCCTTATCTAGAGACTCTCCCCCTAGCTTTGCCAATCCCACAGGTGAGAGGGGAATTTCAATTATTGCATGTGGAAGGCGGGAGCTCGGCCTCCTATCCAGGGTGCAATCCACTGCATCAACATTAACTATAAACACTACTGTGACCAAAGTTTTCATATAATTATTGATCTATAGGATCAATCAATTTCATACACACCACTCAATTAGATTACACCTTATCTATGCATTAGTGATAATAATTATGTATAATCTACCACACTAATTATTTAGGTTCATTATCAATATTTGATCTATATTTATAAAATAGAAAAACCAAACAAATTCATAGAAAATATTCCCTATAAGTAGATAGTTCTTTGCTAAATAAGGAAATATTAAATAAATTTATTTGGTCTATCAAATGTAATGTAATTAATCTTAAAACATCAAATTTATTACTTTAATAATATACAGATAGCAAAATAGTCCTCAATAAAAATCATACTATCAGGGTAAGAAGTATATTTATACATCAAGTTACAAAATATTAACATGTAACTTCAAATGTTATTTCATCCATCTAAATAAAATTAATCAACAACTTATTTCCTTATTTATAGATACCTAAGGTATAACAATAATCCATTATATAATAATAATTATATGGTTTCTATTAAATTTTAATTACAACATATCTAAATGTTCCATCAAATTATTAAACACACCTATAACTCAGCCATGATAACTCAATGACAAATACACCCTTATATATTTGATACCAATTAATTTTTAGAATCATTAAATCACACACACATGCTCAATTAATGCTTCTAAACATTAAATGGTATAACAAATATATAAGGGTGTATTTGTCATTGAGTTATCGTGGCTGAGTTATAGGTGTTTTTAATAATTTGATGGAACATTTAGATATGTTATAATTAAAATTAAATACAAACCATATATATATATTTTTTAGATAAGTACTAAATTCAAAAAATCATGTGTATTTCATATATTTATATACCTATAAACACTCAGCTATATATATTATGAATTAAGTCAACAAATAGTGTAAATATGCATTGTATATGTTATACTCTAATTAGACAAACTTCCATACATTAACTAGAGGATCCTGTATAACTATATAATCAAATAAGGATTTTCAAAAATTCTTCACAATAAATAGCAACTCAAAATAGTAATACTTAGACTATTTACTTTATCGTTCTTACTCAACATTCCATGGCTTACATAACATAATATATATAGTCATATATTCAAACTCAACCAACTATATTATACCATTTTATTCATATTGACAAACATAGTTAAATCAATTCACAGACCTAAAAAATACTTCATAAAATCATAGACACCATACAAAATTAGTCAAATGTAACTCATGTTTCATTATATAACAGATATATAATATATATGAAATAACATACAAACTTATGAATTTCTAGTCATATATCTTTGTAAATATTTTTTAATGTATTTAGGGATGAATACATTTATGTATATATCCTATAATAACCACAACATTATCCATATCAACATATAAGTTTGTTATTAGTTTAACCTTATATATCCACTATTATATAAGTAAAGAGATCACTATAACCTGAATATGATCTATTTATATAAACATATATAAATATATGCATATCTATAGGTCCTCTCATTTACCCAACACCTATAGGTTATATGATTATGTCTATGAATGTTTATTTATGAAAATAGAAAACTATAACATGTACCTCGATTGGGTATGCATTTGAATATATACATTAAACTATTCATATTGATAGGTCAATCATGTCATATATACATGTTAAATTAATTTTATAATGTGTATTTATACCTTTCAGTTTAAATTAGAAGTTCCTAAGGTAGAGCGACCCACCTATAGGTTTGCATCTACTTATAATTTAACAATTTATTTATTATAACCAAAATTTTTTATCTATACCCTAATTTGGGTTATAAAAATTGAATCAAATCAATAAATGATTAAACAAATTAATTGTATATAAAAGCAATGATTTATAACTAGTTTGTTAAAATCTAAGTTTTAACCGTTAATACCCAGTCATATTTATTATCTCAATCTATTATATGTCTATGAATAGAAAGGTTCAATGTACTAAGTCTAATTCCAATAGAGTCTTAAAATACATATGATCATAGGAATTTGACAAAGAGAGGAGGTTAGTCTTGTGTTAGTCCATAAAATAATGAAATGAATACACTAACATGATAACATATCTAGCCTAGATCATAGGAGGAGATTCATGAACAAAATATAATTGATAACATAACTAAGATACAAAATACAAACAATGTCTTACCTTATTTGAATGTTCTAAATGATTTAGTGTGTGGCTTGTTTAGTTTGTGCTCAAAGAGTCTTTAACAATGGAGTTTATGTGGATCCCTCTCTCCTTGGCACCATTGTGGCTTGTGTCGGCTTGATGTGGCTTACCTTAATATTTTAGAATTATAAAATTATTGATATGAATCTTACAACAAAACTTGCATTATAACTCTACAATTTATAAGCTCTTTTTCTTTTCAATAGGTAATGGATTGTATTTATAGAAAATGGATTTAACCCTAACCCAAGGTGAGTCAAGGTGGAGTTAAGGATTGGAATGGGTTCAAACCTAATCTGAGTGAGTCAACATAACGCTATTAGAGTTAAAAGGTGTTAATTACTCATGATTTACAATTAATAGGCATGGGTGTCCAAAAAGAGATATTTTTAGATATTTTCCAAAGGCTTGATAACTTGCAAAAGGTAATCATGAAAATCTAGGATATTTCATATTTTTGAATTTCCTTTTTTAGTAATTCATTAATTGTAGATGGATAATTTAACTAGGCATTTAATTTAGTTTAGCTTGTTAATTAATTTTGAATAGGATTTTAGCATTTTTAAGATTTGATTTATGTGTTCAAGTGCCCCACTTAATAGGTCCATAGGCCAAATTGACTGTTTTGATGCCATAGGATGATTAGGGATGAATATGTGAGTTCTTATGATTTTATATGGTGTAATACCCCAATTATGGCTACCTTAATGTGATTCAGATCCTTGATGAATGATACACAAGAAAATTTAGTACGTTCAGTGATTCTTAATATTAATTTACAATAGTTGGTAGGAATTGGTCTAAATTTTAATCAAAGCCCATTTGTGGGTAGTTTTATTTATCTATAGTTTTCCCTTATTTGGGAAGGTGTTACAAGTTTTAAGCATAATAATGTCTTCTTAAAGAATGAAAAGGTCTTGTATGCTTATGAATTAAAGGAAGTGGATGAACTATAGTTTCCCCCTCAAGGGAGTGGTTGTCAAAGGGGTTGGTAATTATTCCATTGAAAGGAAGAAATGACTAGACCAAAATGACAAAATGATGGGGTGGAAGGGATTAATTTGCCCATAGGCAGTTATAATCAATGGCATATGGAGCTGCCCTAGTTAGGGATGATAAATAAGATGATTTACCCATAGGTGGTTATAATCATTGGCATATGTGGGATAAAAAAGGTAATGATTTTCCCAAAGGTAGTTATAATCATTGAAAAAGGTATAAGGTAACAAGAAACTAATTTTTCCTAATACGGTTATAATTAGAAAAATTAAAAATAATGATTTGCCCATAAGTAGTTATAATCATTGGCAAGATAAAAGCATGCCCCAGTTGGGCAAACAAAAGAGAATTATTTACCCAAAGGTGATTATAATCATTACCCTCTAAATATATAGAAACATAATGATTTTCACAAAGGTGGGTAAATTAACTCGTAATGCAAGTGGGATGATATATAATGATTTTCTTAGAGGCAGTTATAACCATTGTACCCCAATTATAGAAAATATGATATGGAATATGATGGAAAATTATGATAGAATATAAAGATGAATTTGGGAAACCTACGAGTAGGGAGATGCTCGGTCAAACTAGGAAGGAAGAAAATTCTTTCATTTTTTAATTACTCTATGTAGAAATGATTTGGATTAAATTAGGAATGTTATTAGTGACAAGGATATATATCATTGTTGCATGGCCATGTAAGCTCTCAAATATTATTTTTTCTATAGAACATGATGGTAGGCATCATGATATAACACCATGATAACTAGTTTTAAATATGCATATGGACTGACATGTGATCCAATACTCAATCAAAAATAATGCACTGATAATAAAAACCATGATGATAATGTAGATGTATGAATATGGATGGATTCAAGAATAATGTGAGGAATAACCCAATGGACACACATTGAATTAATAAAGGCACAAAAAGAAAGAAAACAAATAGGTAAACAAAACACTAAGAAAAAGAAATAAACAAAAAAAAGAGAAATAATAAACAAACAATGGTTAATTACAATGTTAACACACAAAAGAACAAACAAGATGATGAATATTGCCCCTCAGTTATAAGAAATAATGAAACAAAACATATAATGGTCAAATAAAAGAAAAGGAAGGGGGTGGTTAAGCTATCTCTAGATACACTAGGCAAGTGGATGATGCCTACATAGTTCCATGGATGTGATATCTAACAAATACTTTAGGCCAAATGTATTTCTCCTAGGAAATAAGATAAAAGAAAATGATAAGAAAGAAAACATGATGGATGTGATAGGTGAATATAGGAATGGTCTCAGAAAATGCTGAGATTATGATCCATTAGGATAATAATTATGTGGAAACTAAATGACAAGTGGTTGCTTGTGAAGTAGCTAGGGATCCCAAAATCCTTAAGTCAAAGAAGTGCTCAATGTTTTTGGATTTTATAAAATGGTTTTATAAACATTTTTGAAAGTTTCAAAACATCTCAACTTGATGGAGAAAGATGAGATACTAAATGGTCTAAGCTTTCAAAATGGAAAAAGCATGGCTTAGGTTGTTCATAAAATGGTGAGAGTATTCAAATTAAAATTGCTCACAAAATAGCAAGATCTTGGCTTAAATTGCTCAGAAAATGGTGAGAGCATAGAAAAGGGGTGACTGAGATAACTTTAATAGGAATAAATCACTACCTACATTATCCTAGGATGGGATCTCAATTCACTACATTTCTATATTTCAGTGGAAGAATATGACTAGTGTAGTAGTTAATTCAAACAAAATAGGCAAAGTTAGAAAATGGCACAGTATAACATAGGTATAGAAAGGTGTTACTTCAAGGCATGATAAATAATTATTGCACTTAATTTTACCATAGTTAGTTATAATTAATAAATAATAACATAGGTCAATGATACTAATTTTACCATAGGTAGTTATAATTAGTATCATGATTTTGCAACACTGATTTGCCCAAAGGAAGTTATTATCAGGTCTACATGGTATATAATAGAACAAAAAATGAAGGATAAAACTACCAAACTATTGTCATACTACTCCAAAAATATAGCCTCAGTCTAGAATGATAAAATAGTTGTTGAAACTTGATTTGAAACTTCATGCTAAAAGTGCATGTACAACCATTATAATGGAATGAAGGTCAAAGGATGAGATAAGGAGGGGGAAATAACTTGGTCGATAGGAAAGGTAGGGTATAATGGTATATTAAAAATAATAATTCCAATATTATGGTATAATTGAGATGGTCCTCATAGACAATACACCAAATCTCTCAAGCAAAGTAATGCTTAAGGTGTATAACATTCATCAACTCATCAAATTCATCCATGTCTGGTGTAGTGAGACTATATGCTCCAGTGCCATAGTTTACAACAATGATGAAAGGGCCTATCTAGTTAGGTTTGAACTTGCCTTTATGTTTCTTCTTGGCCATGGTATTCTATTGGTTTCCTTTAAGAACAAGATCACCCAGATAAAATTTTATATGTTTAACATGATGATTTTAGTGGCGATGGAGTCGATTATGGTATGATTTCAAGTTATTAACTCCAAATATTATAAGAGAGATACTCAATAGTATTCATCATCAAATAAATGCTTCAAATAAATGCATAAAGAAGGTAACTTAACCTTAATGGGAAGAATGGCTTTAGTGCCATAAATAAGTGAATACAGAGTGGCTCCTATGGGAGGACAATGATTGGTATGGTATGCCCAAATGGCATGGAATATTTGGAGGTTCCAATTATAGCCATATTTATTGATGATATTTTTTAGGGTTTTGATAATGGTTTTATTAGATGCTTCATTTTGGATGTTACCTTGAGGGTAATATGGCATGGAAAAATGTTGAGTAATTTTATATTTGAAATATAGCGATTTGACATCCTTATTTTTGAATGATCTACCATTATCAGATATAATGTTAGAGGGGATACCATAGCAAAAAATGAGATGGTTAAATATGAATTTGGAAATTTTCTTTCTAGTCATATAAGTAATGGGTATAACTTCAATACACTTAGTGAAGTATTCTATGGAAATGAGGATATGCTTATGGCCATCGAATGAGGTGGGTGTATCTTCTAAATGAGATTGAGTCCCGATGTAGAAAATGGTAAGGGTATAATCATTGGTTTCAGAGTCCTGGCTAGGGTATGAATTACATTGGCATGCCAATGAAATTTATTTCACCTTTTCACATATGCAATTGCATCTACATCCATTGTTGTCAATAGTATCTAGTATGTAAGAGATTTTTGGATAGGATGACCCCATTGGTGTGGGATCTACATAATCCATCATGAACTTCCCATAATGATAATTTATATTTTATTAATGTTAAACAACAAAGTAGATTTCTATCAAATTAATGGTAGTATAGGGTTTATTTGAGTAAGGTATAATGGATGGTGTGGTGGATAAAGGATTTGGATTATTTGTGGGATTGGTTTGGTGGAAATATTTGGCTATTAGTATAGGTGTAAAAATATGAATATCATATAGATCTAGGAATAATAATATCATAGATTATTGTGATGGTTGAAGGTTCATGACCTAGTGTTAATAGATTTTTAATGAGAAATAGGTATTCCTTTGTTATGTATGTATGATGAATCAACGATCCAATGGTGGCTGTGTAATTTATAGTTCAATTATTGGCCCTTGGTATATGTTCAAATTATAAATCATCAATATATTATTTAAGAGTGTAAGCAATGGCCTTGTATGGTACCAAATTGTCATCCTTGGTTTGAAAATGGTCTATAACTTGATTGATGATTAACTAAGAATCACCATAAACCTTTAGATGTTGTATTTTCCATTGTACTACTTTTCAAAGTCCTAAAACAAGTGCTTCATATTTGGTCATGTTATTTGTACAAGGAAAGTTGATCTAGAATGATTTAAGGATTAGATCCCCATGTCATTTAATAAACAAAAGGCCTACCCCTAATCTATGTGATGTGAATGATCTATCAAAATACAGCTTCAAGTGTTGCTACTCAAGAGGTGTTTCAATGATGGTAATAATGGAATAATCTAGGGATTGGAATGTTAATGGTTCTGTACCTACAAGGGGTTCTTTAATAAGTTAATATATAATAACTTACCCCTTGATGGATTTTTGGTTGATGTAGTCTATCTCAAACTCACTAAGAAGCATGATATATTTGTCCATGTGGCTTTGTAAATCAATTTTAGATAGTAGATACTTAAGCATATCTACTTTAGAAATGACCATTGTCTTATTGTTTAACATGTAATGGCACAATTTATAACCTATGATACCATAGATAAATAGGCTTTTTCAATGGGCATATAATTGTGCTCATATGCTACCAGTATAAGGATTAAATAGTACACAACATGCTCTTTTCCATTATCATCATGTTAAGCTAGAAGTGCCCCTAGGGATTTATCTATATCTAACATGTATAGTAAAAAAATATTTTATAACATATGAGGTAATAAAACAAGTAGATTGGATAAATAGTCCTTCAACTATTAGAAAACTTATTGGCATTGGTCATCCCAATGGAATGTGACACCATTCTTAAAAAAATGTGTAAAAGGATAGCATTTGTTTTCCAACTAAGATATGAATCATCTGATAGACTAGATCTTCCCCTGTAAATTATAGAGCTACTTCAAAGTGGTTGGTGGTGGCATCTGAGTTATGGATTATACTTTGGATAGATCAACTTCAATGCCTTAGTGAGACATAATGAAGCCAAGAAATTTTCCTAAAGTAACACCAAAAACACACTTCTTAGGATTGAGCCTAATTTTGTATTCATGCAATCGCTCAAATATCTGTAGTAGTTTTACTAGATGATCAACCCTAGTCTTTGATTTATCAAGGATGACATCAACATAGTATTCAAAAAGGTCATACATCATATCATGAAATATGATGGTCATAGATATTTGGTAGGTGGACCCAACATTTTTTAGGCCAAATGGCATAACTTGATAATAAAACGTTCCTCATAGAGTGGTGAATGTTATTTTATGTTGGTATTTTGATGTAATCTAAATCTGATTATACCCTAAAAATCCATCCATAAGTGAAAGAATTTCATAACCTGCTATGGAGCCAACTATCATGTCAATGTGTGACAAAGGAAAGTTATCCTTTAGATAGGCCTTATTTATATATCTAAAATAAATTTATATTTTGATTCCTTCTATATTCTTACTAATGGGTACAATAATTGAGTTCCATTTTGAGTAGTCAATCGATCTAATACATCTTTCTTCAAAGAGTTTTTAAAACTCTTTCTTCACTAATACAACAATAAAAGGATGCATATTGCATAATTTTTGTTTCATAGGTTTGGCATTAATATGTACCACAAGGTGGTGTAAAACCAATGTAGAGTCTAAACTAGGCATGTTAGATTAGGCCTAAGAAAATATATCAACATACTCCCTTAACAGGGTAATAAAGACTTCACATTCCTCTTGAAGAGGAATGTGCCTAATTTGATCCATTTTGGATCATTTGTAGTCCTGATGTCAACTTATGCAGTGTTCTCCACAAGAAGAGTTGGACCATATTATATAATGGTTAGTAAATATTTAAATTAGTCTACAATGATAGAGTCCTCTGTTAGGACTGGCTCTTCATGTTATCCTAATCATGATGAATCAAAATCCCCCAAGGGTAGGGATGGCCATATGACAAATACTATTTGGAACTCTTGGATAATTAGATCAAAAGCATTCTATTCTTTAAAATGGAACTCATACCCATAGGCAAGTTCATCATTGATGGTCTCCTAAGCTATGTTTGAAGATGGTTGAGCGCCCTTATTTGGTGGCACCTAATATAAGTTTCCACCACTAGACTGGCCTTTCTCTTTACTACTTCCCTAGTTCAAAAGTGCCTCAAAGAGGTTTTCAATTTGGGACCTCAATGTTTTATTTAATTATTTATGGTTAAGGGTGTTCACACATTCTCTAAAATAGGCTTCAAGATCTAGTTTGATTGAGAACCATTGTTTGTGGTCTCCTAATGAAACATTGTCTCTTAGTCTTAGAAAATCATAGAAGGCCTCATAATTCTAAAACTAATCAACCAACAATTTTGATTCTTATTGGTCCCAATATATAAGTTGAGGATAATATAAAGGAAGTGGACTATAGTAAATAACTATTTGAAGGGTACAAATGGCATCAGTATCAAACAAATTGGTATTGGCTAGGACATTGAAATGGCTATGATCAGATTTTACTTCACTGGTAGCATTGTCATCACTAGTCATTGGTATTAGAACATGAATTAGGTATATGGGGTCACCCTCAGGTAGTTTAAATATAAGACCATATGTTCCTTTGTACTGAGTAAAATAAATTAAGTAAAGTGAACCTTGTTGATTTAGTCCAAGGCCTCCTCCTTCATAGACATGTGTTTCCATGATTTTGTTTGAAATAGGATACTTGGCATTTATGTAATAGTCAGCTAGGTTGTCATTATACAACCAAAATTCATCATCTATAAGTGGGTATTGTTCATGGCTAGTGGATACTATGGAAATAATAAGTGCTAGACTATGCAATTTGCCTTTGACCTTTCTTTCCCATTTCATGTAAGGTGGTTTGGATTTTGGTATTCCAAAGGACTTGGGGTTCTATGGAAGTTTGGAAATGTGGAATGTATCATGGGTAAAATATTCTCCTAGGCCATTAGTTAAGATAGTACAATGATTATATATTTTAGGGGGTGATATATGGGAAAGTGAATCAAGGGTATCTAGGTCAATACAATTGGCTTATAGTGAATCAAAAAGTATTTATTTCCCCTTGTCCTTCTTAAGAACTATATATAATACAAAATGGTAGTTATAGCTTTATAGCGGTAAATGTACTTAGCCTCCAAATGCTTACAATTTTTGTATGGATGTAAATCTCCATGGATAGTAACCTCTATATTTGAATGGGAAAACTTGATACACTGGTGAAATGTTGATGGTATTGTATGAATCTCATGTATCTAAGCTATACCCAAAATCATATTATATGACAAATCAAGGTCCAACACATGGCATAAGGTATCATGGGTTAAGGGCCCGATAATAACTTGCAACCTGATGGTGCCTTGTTATTCCCATTCTTCATTATCATAGGCCTTGATGGTGATCATTTATAGATGGAGATTAGTTATAGTGTACCCAATAATCTTGATGAGATTTAGAGACATAATATTTATACCCAATCCATTTTCTATGAGGACATGTTTAACTTTGTGTTACATTATGACAAATTTGATGTATAATGGATTGTTATGCAAAGGGCCAAAGGATGACATATCACTTTGGTCGAAGCTTAATTGTTGGCTTGGGGCTAAATTTCCAACCAAATCATGAAATTTATTTGGAGATATGTCATTAGGAACTTGGGATTGGCTAAGGAACTCTGTCAAGATATTTTTATGGATGGTGGGTGTACACAAAAAATATAAAATGGAGATTTGTGTGGGCATCTTTTTTAATTATTCCATAATATCAAATTCATTTTCCTTTATAGTGGTAAATGTCTTGTTACTATCTAAAATAGTTGGTGGGATGGGTGAAATGGTAGATGGATGTGGGTTTGGGATGGTAATCTTTGACTGTTGAGTTGTGATTACATAATTAGGATTAGATACATGACCATTATTACTAATAAATGATAGGGGGTCAGATAAGATAAGTCTTGATTATTGATGCCCTTATGTGTTTTCATAGGGAAATGATGAGTTATGGTTATGTGTTCCAAAATTAATGATCCTTGTTTGCTGGTACATCTATATGTAGTCCCAACTTAAGAACGGATCACCGATATGGATTGGTTGGTTGGAATTATTATCAATGATCTTGTTTGATTAGTATTTGGTCTAAACTTGATGTAAATGTTGGAAATGTGACCTCCCATAATATGTCCTACAACCTTGTTGCAGTCATGTGTAACTACATGATATGTCTATTGGTTATTGACATCATTCTAGCCTTGGTTCTATCCATTCAACTAATGTTGATTTTGTTGATTCTATATTGACTATTGATATTATTATTATTGCTATGTTTGTCAATGTTACTATTTTTGTTGGTTGTTATGTTGGGGAAAGGGATTTTGATAAATGTTGAGGTTATGATTGGATATAGAAGCCCCATTATCCAATGTTATCTCCTTGTTTTCCAACATATTCTCAATAACATGTTTAATTTTCACACAATGATGAAAATATGTCCATTAACCCAATGATACTCACAAAATTCATTTTGTTTGTACCAATATGGATAAATAATGCCCTCAAGATAGTGTTTCAAAATAGGCTAGCTAATCATATTAGTGGTGGTGAACTTATGAAACACAAGTTCAATGGGTTCTCCAAGGTCACTAAAAATATGATAAGTAGGCACAATTCTCCTTAGAGGAGGGGTTTGCAAAGGAAAAATTTATTGCATTTATGGCACTAGTCTAGGTTGTAGTGCTTGTTAAAGTGGTTATTGGTTAGGCATGTGTAGCATAGGTTGAGAAGATGGTGTTTTCATCATTTGAACATGTTGTGACTTGGTTACTCCATTTACCATAACACTCTTGTTTTTATTGAACTACTTGGGTTTGTCATAATTGATGGATTATGCCGGTTGCAATGTTTGTGCTTGGACTTGGTTTTAATTTTGGACATTGTTTTGGTTTGTGGTTTGGTTCTGATTTGAATAGGCAATATTGATAATCCCTTTGTTAATAATGTCTCTTTCAATCAAAAAACCTTTGTCAATATTTCCTTGAAAGTGTGAAAATACTATAATTCTAGATGGTAAGATTTCTTACTATGTAAATCCTTGGCAAACATAATTACTGATTGCTTGTCTAGTAAACTAGGGGTGAATCTGATGGCAAGTGCTCTTCATTAATGTAGATAACTTGAAAATCTTTCACCACCCTTTTTTGTCTTGTGTCAAATATACCAATGAAATATCATACTTGAGATTTTAAGATAAGTGTTGCACAAACTTGTTTTAAAGATCATTAGAATCAAAAACTAAAATTTTAGGGAATTTTAGGAACCACTCCAAAGATTATTCTTCTATACTCCTTAGAAACAATAATAAGATGTATATGTCACTATAGGTGACTAGTTGACAAGAAAAAAATAATTCCATCAAGTGGGCCATGGGGTATCCTTTACCCTTGTATTTTTTAAATTTTAGTGGTTTGTACCCTAGAGGAAATGGTATTTACAAATATTCCACATTTAAGGGATAGGAACACACATCATCCAAATTGAACTTTTTAGTCTATTTCCCATCTTGGATAATGACAATTGCATCCTTCCTTTGTTGTAGTTCTTGGGCTAATAAATTGGAGGGAACATTGGTTTGAGGTGGAGTTTGGGTGTTTAAAAGTGAATTACTTTGACTGGAGTATAATGGAGGCATGGTTTGTTGTGAAATGTTGGTTTGGTTCAAGAATTGACTAGGAATATGCATGTGTGGATTAGGATGTGATTTTTGGAATTGCATACATTATGGTGTAATATTTTGGTTAGGATTTAGTATATGGGCTTAGTTTTAGGGAAATTATGGCTAATATGGAAGGATATGGTTGGGGATGATGTACTATGTTTTTTGAGGTTAATTTGTGACTTGCTACTAACTAGTCAAACCTTGTTGATTAAGGGGAGCTTATGAACCAAGGCCTTATTGTTGAGTTTGTGGAACATTAGTAATAAAAGGAAATTATTTCCTAATTAGTTCTTGTGAAACATTAAAGCCTCATGGTTGCATGAATCCTTGTTGGGAATTAGATTCATATTGAAGGTTCAACATTTTTCATTGACTAATACTCATACACTATTGATTATATATTATTTGGGATGATATTGGTATATTGGTCTATGATTGAAGAGGTATGTTCATAACTACCTAGTGAGGTGGAACATTGGTTTCCACCTATTGAGATTGTAGAATGTTTTACCTTTATTGCATGGGTGTGTTTGATTGTGCCTATTATTATGGAACATTAGTCATCACCTAATATGGTGAATTAATATTCATCATGTTTTGTTGAGGCATAACATTAGTTATTGCTTGACTACTTAATCCTTGTAGTTGTATGCTAGAAGAAACACCTAGATGAGGATTAAGGGTAGTTTTTTGCATTTGGAAGTTATATGTTCCTTCCCATTGTATTTAAGAATCACCCATGGTGTTAACTAAAGGTTTTTTTTTTTTGGACTAGTTATTTATGTGTTTACACCACTTTGGTCTAGATTGGACGTTACTTACATGTTGTCCACTATGTTTGGATCACTATTATACATAGAAGTGGAAATTATTTGATTGATGGGGAATTGAACATGCTTCCCACTAAAATGCTTTGTGAAAATGGGTATATACCCTAATTTTATTGTACTATCAATTCAATCAAGACTCCTATTGAAGGAGTTAGCTCGATAAGAGGAACATTTGACATGGTCATATTATTAAAGTTGTACGCTAATTTCAAATATGTCTGGTATGATATCTACATCTTTATGAAGTGGTCTTCCATGAGGCCTTTTCCTATGATAATAATATGAGGGTCATGATACAACATTAGCACTATAGTTTGAGGATTTATAGAGGAGGCATGCTCAATGTTTTGACTATAATGCATGTTGTAAGGCCCTCTTACTAATTTTTATGGGGGAATTCTGCTAGACACTTAGACCCTGCCTCCATGGATCTGATTAATATTTCATCCTTTTTTTTAATAAAGTGACAATCAAACAAATAAGGGTCATAGGTTGATGACATTATAACATGGTATGATTGTTATTGGACTTGTTCTATAACCAAAGGTATGCTATCTAGTTATTGTGCCATTTTTTATTGGTCTTAATCTAATTATGGAGGCATGTTGACCAAATAGTGGAACAAAAGATCTTGGATTTAGGTGGATAACGATCCATCTCATAAATGACATCATCTACATAGGGGTCTTGAACAAAGTATTCTTGTGTGAACACATTACTATACCCTGGATTGTACATGACACCACTATGAATATAGAAAGACATGTTTGAATCAATGGTGAATGCTTCATGACAAAAGGGGTTATAGTTATACAAACTCTAAAAAATAATATCTAAAATGACAAAAGGTTTAAAATCAATATAGTGTGGTCAAAGGGATGGAGGTGTATCTCCAATTGGGTTTTTTTATAAGACTTGGTATAAAACAAACTAACATCAAATGTCTAACATTTAAATGTCCCACACAAAAATTTCAAGTGGATAAATAAAATCAAATTTTCAAACTCTAGGTTCAAAAGTGTTCCAAATAGGTCTAATATAGGGAAAAAATCTTGCTAGGGCTTTTGGTCAAATGTTTCATCAAAATCCAGGATCAAACAAAGGCATGCACTAGGACTTTTTGCCAAATGTGGCATCAAAATCTAGACTTTAAATAGAAGGGTGATTTAATCTAACAAAATCTAAAACACTTTGGCATAAACTAGGCATTTGACTTTAGACATAAACTTGGTCGAATTGGTATGAGGAAAGAAATAAAAGGCACTTGGAGATATATTATTTTCTCCCAAATAAAAGGCACAAACTAATAGATTCTTAATTTGGGTAAAGAACTAGCCTAAGTTATGCAACCCAAAAGATAAATATCTATGTCTACACCCAAATTACATAAGGAATAAACATAAATTAATCAATGTTTGTATTTGAGCTTGTCAAGTTAATTAAAAAATAAACTTTAGGAGAACTAATCTTCTGTGATCACTAAGCTAGACAAAGGTGAATGGCATAATGGTACTAGACAAAGACCCAAAAGGCATACATGGATTAGTTTCAAACTTTGGACTCAAAGACAAAAAATTATATGAAATGATTCAAGAAACATAATAGCATTATCACTCTCTAAGGGTATGATCAATAGTTTGGTTCAAGACTCCAATGCACAAACTTTAATTATTTAGACAATGTAATGTTAGTCATTTCAATCAAGTGACACACACAACATTTTTGAAAAAAAGTTTCAAGGTAAAGATAGGGTGTCAAATAGATGACATAATGCCTCCTCAAATAATAGAGTTATGTGTTAAAAAAAATGTTTTTATGTGGCATAAATAAATAAATGGCTTTAGACTCAAAGATCAAGCAAGTAGAGGAAAAATACCGAATATAACTAAGTAAATCGTCCTAGGTCTTAAACTAACAAGGTTGTTTCATATTGTTGAAACCCATCTATATACATGCTCTTGGGAGTATTTTAAGTTCTAATCCAAAAATAAAGGTGGATGAATTAGTATGATTTTCACACCCCCTTCACCTAAGAGATTGTACAGTGACATGGACCTTTGGGCTACTCACCCTACATCAATAATATGTCCAAAACAAGTGGGGTTGTTCTAAAACTTAAAGTTTCAACCATCTATATGGTCTTAAGTGTGATTAACCCTAGAGATTCCTCACACCAATTGAGTTCATATAAATTAGCTTACTATGCAAGGGTATATTACTTTACATAATGATTCCATATATGTACTACTTAGTGGAATCCCTTGGTTAACTAGACCTAATTCAAGTTTTAATTATGATTAGATAGATTAGCTACTCAACCCCATGGTAATCATAGTATACATGCCCTTATTTATATAACCCACCATGGAATGGGATTGAAATAATGCTAGAAGAAAAAAACCCAAGTCAAATATTCCCTAAATAACTTGTGAAGAATTAATGAACTCCCCTTCACAAGCCAAGTTGCACAAAATAAAGGACTAAGTGAAAAGACTTTAGAGATTGTGTTTAGATCACCCAAATCATATGGGTTTTGGGGAGAGCCTTAATAACATTATTTTCACACCTTAGACAAAAACACAAATTTCAATTAAGAATCGCTTTTGGTCACCCAAGTCCCTAAAGGGGATCAGGGGAGAGCATACCCACACTTCATTTTGTGAAAAATAAACAAGTATTAAGATCTAGCACCAAACAACAATTTTTAAAATTTTTAAATCTATGTAAGTGTTAATTCTATGCACCAAATGAAATGTTTTATGAATTTTTATTATCCCCTTACAATAATTTTCAAAATTTTAATAACTTTCACAAAACAATCTAAGTGAAAACACCTACGTTCCTTTTAATCACTAAAATGAAATGTTCAAGACTTAACCATTCTTTTTATGCACCAAAATGAAGTGTTCAAGAGTTAGTATTTAAAAATTTATGTCCTTATCCCTCTTTGGTATTATAAATTTTATAGGGTTTCCTTATGATTTGAATCATAATTATGAATGAGAAAAAAATATTTGGAAACATAAATCTCAGGTTTTTCTTTATTTTTTAACATAAAGACCAATGTCAGTCACTCATGACTGATACCAGTTACCAAAGAACTAATGCCAATTTGAAAGAATTGATACAAATTAATAAATACTAATGTTAGTTACTTTTAAACCCAAAGGTAAAACAAAATGGTTTCCAAAAATGTTGGTTAACATAAATTAGTAAAAAAAATTCAAAAAACTTGCAATAAAGTGATGAAATAGAGACTTTTCAAGTTTTTAAAAATCAAAACAACAACCTACAACTTATAAGAAAAATCAAAGAAGTTTTTCTCCATGTTGTACCCTACACCTTGACTGATACTAGCTAGTATAGGACCGATGTCGGTTAGTGAAAACTGATATCGTTCACTATGTAAATTGTGTATGGCCAAAAAATATGAATATAGAAAACCAAAGATAAAACTCTAATTTTTAAGATATTCAGGCATTCATTTGAAAGTTTATGAGTTGTAATTTGATCTCCTTGCTATATGGGATGATTTATGTCTCATCATTCATTCCTTTTGTGATCATAGGAATTTGATAGAGAGAGGAAGTTTGTCTTGTGTTAGTCCATAAAATAATGGAATGAACAGACTAACATGCTAACATATCTAGCCTAGATCATAGGGGGAATCTTAATGAAAAAAATGCAGTTGAGAACACAAATAAAAGACAAAAGATAAATAATCACTTACCTTCCTTAACTGTTCCAAATAAATATATTATGTGGCTTGCTCAATTTATGCTCAAAAAGTTTTTGATAATGGATTTTGTGTGGCTCCTTCTCTCCTTGGCACCATTTTGGCTTGATGTGGCTTATTTCAATATTCGGCATTATAACATTATTGATATTAATTTTGCAACAAAACATGAATTATAACTCTACAATTTCCAAGCTCTTTTTTTCAATAGGTAATGACTTGTATTTATAGCAAATGGATTTAACCCCAACCCAAGGTGAGTCCAGGTGGAGTTAAGGCTTACAATGGGCTCAAACCTAATCTGAGTGAGTCAAAATAACCATAGTAGAGATAAAAGGTGTCAATTACTCATGATTTGTAATGAATAGGCATGGGTATCCAAAAAGAGATATTTTGAGATATTTTCCAAAGGATTGACAACTTACAAAAGGTAATCATGAAAAGCTAGGTTATTTCATATTTTTGAATTTCTTTTTTTAGTAATTTATTAATTGTACATGGATAATTAAAATAGGCATTTTAATTTGGTTTAGATTTTTTATTAATTCTAATTATACTTTTAGCATTTTTAATATTTGATGGGTGTGTGAAAGTGCCCCACTTAATTGGTTTATAGGCCAAATTGATTGTTGTGATATCATATGATGATTAGGGATGAATCTATGAGAGGTTATGATTGCATATGGTAGAATAACTAGTTATGGATGCCTCAATATGATTCAAAATCTTGATGAATGATGCATAAGCAAATTTGGGATGTTTAATGATTCCTAGTCTTAATTTTCAATGCTTGGTAGGAATTCATTTGAAGTCCAATCGAAGGCCAATTATGGCCAATTTTAGGTGTTAACAAAACACACCCATATAGTTTCAACAAAGTCTTAAAATACATACCCAATCATTAAAATATTTAAATACCTCTTTAGTTTTCTTAGGGTTTTCAAAATCATCGATTATTATACACAAAAATTTCTTCATTTAACTCAGTATTTTATACTCTATGGAAAAGTATTTTCATATTATAGTCATTTAGACTAGGGTTTTAGGGTTATATGGGTGGATAATCCATCCATAGGTCCAATAATTTATCCCTTTTAAAATAAAATCATAATAATGAATCCAAACCCTTAAGAAAATATTTATCAAAATTCATCCAAATATTCCATCCATGAATTTAAATACAACACCAACTTGGTAAGTGAAAGTCAACTATGCTAAAAATTCAAATTACTTCTCACTCTAGATTGAACCCATTTTATCTTATATTTATGTCATGTTATATCCTCTCAGGCCTCCTCTCCTTCCACTTTATTCCCTTTCATGATATTTTATTGCAACCAAAATTCTTCTTTCTCTACCAAACTCCCAATATTATTTTATGACTCCATGACTAAGTCAATACATGGAAAAACTAAGTAATAGAACTAATAGTCACAAAATGTTTTCCTCATGCAAAAATCCCTAAAACTAAGTGATTATCTTATGTGATATTCTATTAATAAGTAAACACCACCAACCAAACCCTAACTCTCAAACATTACAAAATAAAATCATATAAAAATAATCCCTTCAAAATTTATGCATGTAATATTGACTTCACAAAATCAATTTAAGGATTATGATTATTGATAAATCAATAAAATTTCACAAAAGTCATCAAACATTATAACATTAATAAAAAATCATGACTTCCCAATATTTATTAAATAATGTAATCATTGGCATTGACTTAGCATAGGGTTATTAACAATGCCAAAGCATAAAGACTTTACAATAATCATTAATAAATATAACTAATATCATAATGACCATGTTAAAATAATTTAACTCTTTCCTTATTACTTAGTAAATCCAATAGTCATTTATCACACAATTCCAATAAATTTCCTATAAAATTATTAAGACATCGTGTAGACGATAATTTTATACACCTTGTATATTACACCAGCATGATATGTGTTGTAATGCCCCTCATTGAGTAATTGTTTAAATAATTACATTCTACCTTCATTTTTACCTTCTACCACATAATTTAAATGAGTTAATTACTATAGTCAACTATTAATTAACCCCCTTTTATTGTCCTTAACCATAAAATCTCAATATCAAATAAAAATCTAAATCTACCCAACCTCCTAACAAGCTTATCCCATGGTTAAAACAAATTGAACAACCTCAAAATTCATTTTAACCCTCATTTACCCCATGCCAACTTGTTTTAATGGATTTTTATTCATCGTCACCCATTTTTGGTAAATCAACATTGATCCTCCAAGATCGACGTTGATCAGTTAAGATCGATGTTGATCTATAAAAATATAACAAACCTCTATTACTAAGGAAAAACAAATATGAAAGGAAGGAGACAATTTTTGATCATGAATTTCTATCAAAACTAGTCACAAATCTACTTAGACCTTACCGGCATCTTGCTACCTTTGAATAGCACTTGGTAAGTGATATTTTTTAGGTCATTTTGAATGTCATTTTTGCTTATTTATGGCATCACTTTATTTAAACCATATAAGGTCAGTATTGAATTATATTTAATTCTACATATATTTCTTTTATCTACATTCTATTTCTTTCATTTTATCAATTATCTAGGTCATCACTATAGTCTTTTTAGTATGAAGCACTTTTACATAAAATTGACATTAATTAATCTAAATCAATGTAGATCCTATTATATCACCATCGATCCTTTATTAGATCATAACATATGTCTTAAATATCATGTTTTAAATCTACTATCATCTATATTTTGTATCTATCTATTCTACATTTGGTTTTTATCATTTTATCAAAAATATAGGTCATTATTATAGTCTATTTTTAAAATTTAATATTTTATGTAGATTCAACATTGATTCATCTAAATCAATGTCGATATTATTGGATCGTCATCGATTCTTACTTAAATTCAAAACATTCTTATCATCTATTTTTCTTAGTCTTAAAATCTATTGAAACTTGCATTCTAGTTTGCTGAAAATCTATTTCTGGATGTAGATGACCCTACCTAGATTAATACATGATTCGATTAGTATTTTTGATCTTCTTATAGTCCCTCAACATCTATTTTCTAATCAGAGTGATTGAATTTGAGATATGAATTTTCCTCATGGATTTCATACTTGATTTTGAATATATTGAAGAACATTTGGATATAATCCAAGAAGACATAGATATTTTTATTGAATTTTGGGATGCTTATTTTAATCATATAAATCTTGTTTTCGATTAATGATATTTAGCATTGCTTATCCATATTCTACATATTGTTTAATTTCATGTTTATTTATAAATTTTAATGTTTAACGTGGGCTGACATCCATATAAATAAGTGTATTACTTCTTGGGACTAGTTTCTTACCAAGCAACCCACTCATTTTTATATTAAACCATTATTTAAGTGTGGTTAATTATAGGTCATTCCTCCTTAGCCAAATAGGAGTTCTCACAAAGCTTGATCAATGGTGTGCAACCAATCTTCCTCTCTAGGTAACTTTAAACCCTGCATATACTTTGTTTTTAGTATCTAATTAGTCTACATTAAAAAGCATAAAAAATACTAAAACATTCTAGCACGCCTATTGGGACCGTAAGTCTCATTTTTCTTTGTAAAATTCAAAATCATTGAATTTTCTCTCTTTCCATTTCTTTATTTTTATGTATTCATCCAAAGATAACATTAGGACTGCAGTTTATTTTATTTTCTTAAAAATTTAAAATAAATTGCATTCATCTTTCTTGTTTAGATTCTTTCACATAGAATAATCTAGGTAGTAAGTTATCATATTTATCACTTTATCCACACACAAACTAAATCATAATATCAATTAACACATATACACACATGACATAATGAAACTAATGGGGATTTCATCACCTTATGACAACCTTCTTT
Source organism: Torreya grandis (assembly GCA_037957365.1). NCBI lineage: Eukaryota > Viridiplantae > Streptophyta > Pinopsida > Cupressales > Taxaceae > Torreya > Torreya grandis. The sequence continues at coordinate 88,815 of JARHVA010008066.1, forward strand.
CCAGTGATCCTACATGGATTTCACCACCAAGGGGAGGACCAACTCAGTTCATTGGCTGAGGATAATCTTTGGACCATTAGTATATTTTGTCTAAGCACACACACTAGCTATGGGATTATGATGTGAGGGAAGAACGCCCTAAGTATCAAGCCATGTACCAATACTAGTATATATTTCCTTGAGCACTAAAACAAAATACCTAAAACCATCCTTAGATTACCATTTCTTAGGAAATTTATTATCCTTTTTATGTATTTTTATTTTCACATCAATAAAAAAAATTGGAATGACTTTAGTGTGTGTGTATTTCATCCATCACTAAAGTGAGATAATTCAAAAATAATTTTTTATTTTATTTGTTTGTTTTATTTTCTATTCATGGTTTTAACTAGGCAATAGTCAAAGAAAGAATCTGAGGAGGGTATTACATCCTCTCTTATGGAGCATACACCTAGTCCTATTCTTCCCCTGAGTCCTTTGATAATCCTATGTTTCCATAGTATTATCCTCAAGGAGATCCTTCCTTTCTAAAAATACTAGATAATAACCCTATTGCTCTTAATTATTATCCAAATAATTGAGAAATACATATTTCTGCTTCCCCCCATGCCCAAAACTCTCCACATAGGTATGGGATGAATATTGAGGGAACTGAGAGAATTGGATAATTTACCAGGGCCATGGTAACCTTTTCCATCAAATCTCCTCCACCTGGCTCTAATTCTTAGATATCACAACCTTTAGAGAACCAACCATTCATGGTGTCTACCAATTCTCCAATCATTACTCAGATCAAAAATACCACTCTATCTATATCCACCATACCTTCCCAAACATTAGTGTTGTCAATTCTCATGTATCATACCTATTAAGATGACTTTAGCATATAGTACACATCAAAACCCTCACATACAACAAATCCCTTATGTTCAACCTTTCTAACATTATGTCTCCTTAGCCACCTAGTATGTGACTTCATCACAACCAGTGATAACCATTCACTTGCAGTTTTTCCCATAGAAAAATATTTTATTACAAGTCTCACAATATGTAGTGACATCTCAACCTATTATGTCTACCATAATAGGATACCTTACTTCATAGCCTATGTCTATGTTTTTAATAATCTATCAACCCCTTTAACAAGGTGTTTTAAGAAGTGTGCCTCAGAGTAATACTCAGACAGACCTCATGAACATCCTTATAAATAGGACAGATAGTTTTCAATCCTCCATCTTTGGACATAATAAAATTCTCACATATGAATAAATTTGTAATGAGCCAATCCATCCCTCTATCCCTATCCAATCATATCCCTCAAAATGGGAGATTCTTAAGTTTACCAAATTCCAAAATAAATAAAATCCTCAATAACACCTTAGGGCCTTTCAAAATTTATTTTATCTTATATCACATGATGATGCCCTTCTACTTACAACATTTCCCATATCATTAGCAGGATTTACATTAGATTGGTACAATTCCATTCCCTAGCATTCCCTCTTTTCCTTTGGATAGTTGGCCCAAATTTTCTTGGAACACTTCTTGATTAATATTGATCAAAAAGTGACTATCATGGATATCTATGTTATTAGACAATTTAATGATGAATCTATATCAAAACTTGTATCTCAATGATGTAACTTAATCAACTAGCTAACCTTTTCTTTGCCACAACTATAATTAATATAATTGTAATCATGTTCTTGTGAAAAAAATATATCATCCGTGTTACAAATTCAAACTTTTAAGAATTTTGATGAAGCCTTTACCATGGCCCGTAAGCTTAAACTCCATGGCATTGAAGAGGGAAAAGTTAAGCTACATAATAATAAATTCAAAGATGATCCCTCTAAAAGCAATAACAATAATCCTAAACCAAAAGGGGAAGTAAATGCAGTTACTATAAAAAAATTCTTTCCCTCCAATGTCCAACCAATTAGGGTCTTTTGCTTCTCAAATTTAGTAACCTAGGGGCCTTACTCATTTCCCCCCAAAGAAATATACCCCTATAAGAGAGCCTTATACATCAGTATTAGATAAAATCCTACAATAAAATGTTATTAAACTCCTTCCTATTAGACCAATTGATGATACATGTCTTAGACCCAATTGGTATAAATAAGATGACTTTTGTGCTTATCATAGGGTAATAGGACATGACATAGAATGATTCTAATCCTTTAAATGATTGGTAAAAAACCTCATTGACAAGGGGGACCTTCGGCTGGACAATCCAAATGCTCCTCCTAACCAAACCTTAGATATTTTCAAATAGCCATTTCCAAACCATCCATCCACATCAAACGTAGTCTAAACTAACCCTGAAGAAACACAAAAACAAGCTATTCATATGATTTACACAACCTATGATCAATTGTTGCCTAAAGAAGTCCTAGATAAACCTTCAGTCTTAGATCTCCTCACAAGAGATGTTTTTGATTTGAGTCAACTTGAGATCATTAAAACCAATCCTAAAAACCCCATAGAGCTCTGTGATCTCATTACATGGGATCATTCATATGAACTATCACCTTCTCATACCGAATCTCCTAAAGGGGAAAAAGACACTACTCTTCAAGATGTCATAGATAAACATCTTGATACTTCTAGAGTTGGACATTCTACCCCTTTGATCCTTGGAAAGCATATAATGCAATCCTATTCTTTTACCCAAAACCTTGACCCTTCAAAACCATTCTCTATTATAACACCTCCTTATCCCAAAGATATTAAAGGAAAATGTAAAGATCTAATCATCAATATCTAAGATAATTGTCTTGATATTCCACCAAATAAATTGTTAGCCCATCCTTAGGTTAAAGTTGATCTTTTTCAAACATCAAAAGATACAAACCTTAGTCTGAATACCCCCTCTATTGTTAACACATAGAAGAACAAAGGTCCTATCCCTTTTGAACCATCCCCACTATCTATTTTAGGTCCCCATCCATCTTTTATACCTATCATAGGTGAATTTTCCCAAACACATGGGAAAATGCAAAGTTTTCCTCCATTATTAATCATACCTCCATATACACCTTCCTCCATTAAGGGCCCATTCTATCCCTCCTATAAAGGCTAAGTGACAAAACTAAATGAGAAATACTTTATCAAAAGAGCCTATTATCAAAACCCCTATAAATCCATAATATGATGATTTGAAGGGATCTTATGTTGTAATCTTGAAATAATTATTGGATACATCCCTCATTATGTTACCACCTATACATTCCATCAACCTTCACCCTCAAAAAATTTATTGGTATATAAATCAATAAATATGTGCATATCATAGAGTACCTAGACATGATACAGAGAATTACAAATCCCTTAAGGCTATAATCTAATAGTTAATATAGGATGATGACCTCTTAATTGATGATCTCAATTATAAAAATCCTAATAAAAATGTCATTATTCCATCCATTCCACCCACCCATAATCCTACTAGTCCTATAAGTGATAAAGACTCAGTAGCCTCTTCAGATCCACCCTTGTTACACATCGATGTCATCCATGTAACCACCCATTCTCAAAACCAAAATCCTAATAAAGCTAATGTTTTAATTATAGTATCCTCTATACCTAATATACTTAAACCATCTAAACAAAATCCTAAAGTTTCTCTTATAGTAACTACCTAATTTAAATCCAAGGAGTTGGTACAAATCTCCATATTAAAATAACTCTACCAAGTTCCTATAAAGATGTCACTATATGAGCTTATCAAAAATTCTCTAAAACATCGACAAGAAATGATAGAAGCTCTCCAAGCTATTGAGGTCTAACCAGATGAACCTCAAACTTTGTCATCTTTTATAGGAGCTCTCTAAATGGTCTTGACTCCTTGTTTTACTGATTCTAAGGTTGTTTCTTTATCACCTGAAGATCAATATCTCACCCTTTTCATTACAGCTCAAATAAATGAGACACAAATTAAAAGAGTTATGATTGATAATGGGTCTAGTATTACTATTAATTCCTCACATGCTTTCCAATAATTAAAACTACTAGAAACCATTGTTTCCCAATCCTCAATAATTCTTCATACATTTAATGACATGGAAACACCAATAATAGGAATATTTATTTTCCCCATTTATGTAGGTCCTCGCACCATTAATGAACTATTTTATGTAATAGAAGGGACTTTTTAATACAACATTTTATTAGGATCTCTATGGATTCATGTGATGTGATGTGTACCATCTATAGTTCATCAATGGCTTAAATATGAACATAAAGGCTAGGTACATATCATGCCTATTTATCTTTGTCCCTTTAAATCATGAAACTTCACCTTTAGGCCAAGTGATGTCATAACAGCCTCACCTAACATTATCCCATCTCCATCTTCCAATCAAACTTTGACTAGCAAAATGATCCCAACCTCAAAACTACCTAATCTAGAGTCCATTGACTCTTTGATGTAGTAGCTTTCAATGAGAGAATATTAGTTATTAACCCTTAATAGCTTACCTACTCCTAGAGAATATGGCCCTCCTGATAAGCAACTCATGTATTCACCTAGTCTAGGTGAGCTCATTCCTTTTGGACCACCTTTATTACATACTAACTTAATATATAGTGGGATCAATTAAGCTACATTAAAACCTAACGATCATGTTTATGCTAAACCATTTACATCCAATTTCTCCTTTCTTAGTAATCCCCTGTTTATGCAAACTTATCTTTATCACTATACCTAGAAAGGCTTTAGCATGGGTAGATATGAGTAGGGTCCCCATGATGTCAAATTAAGAGATTTAAAAAAGCCACACAAAAAACATGGCTTAGGTTTTAATAAATATTCTAAATCTTCCCCAAAACCTATTCTTCTACCATCTTTGGAAGAAGAAGAACCATCTTCCTCATCTGACATTGCTTCCTCAACTAGAAATATTGTATCCATCCTCCTAACATTTTTTTAGTCAATATGATCTCTGTAGAACCCCTTGTCTTCCACCATGATGAAAAAATCTAAACTATCCCCTTAGTATATCCTAACTTAATAAGATATGATACACCAACCATCCCTATTTTCTAGTGTCAAAATGATGAGTCAATATTGACTCATTTGGGTGTTAAAAACTCTTATTTATGTAATTCTCTTCCATCCAAAATGTCTAACTTATTAAATGAAACCAATATTGATATTAATATTGGGTATTACAAAACCCCAAGGATTATTAAAATTATCAAAACCTTAGATCCATAAGAAAACCAATATTTTACCACTTTTTATCAAACCATAATAAATCCTTTACCTAGTCTTATAGTGATATGCCTGGTATTAACCCCTCAATTGTTATCCATAACATTGTTACCTTTCTTGATGCTAATCTAGTGAAGCAAAAAATCTAAAATATGCATCCTCGCATCAAACTTATAGTAAAAGAAGAGTTGTAGTGCATTTTATCTACTAACTTTATTCAATCCATTGATTATCCTCAGTGGATGTCTAGCATCATTCTAGTTACTAAGCCTATGGGAGGACTTCATATTTGTATAAACTTTCATGATTTAAATCTTGCCTATCCAAAAGATGATTTCCCTCTCCCTAAAATTGACTAATTAGTGGATTTGACTACTGGTCATGAAATTTTATCCCTTATGGATGGTTTCTCTAGTTACAATCAAATACTTATTGCACTAGAAGACCAACATAAAATTGCATTTATTACTCCTTAGGAGACTTTTTGCTACCATGTTATGCCTTTTGGCCTAAAGAATGTAAGAACCACCTATCAGTGGGCCATGACTTATATATTTCATTATATAATCCATAAAATTATTGAAGACTATGTAGATGATCTCCTTAGGAAGTCAAAGCTCTATAAAGATCACCTATCTATACTTAAGATTATTTTTGATCATCTAATCTAGTATCGTGTGCATCTAAATCCAAAAAAATACATTTTGGTGTCTTGATGGGTAAAACTATAGGCTTCATTGTTTCTATTCATGGAATAGAAGTAGACCCTACTAAAATAAAGGCTATTTTATAAATTCCTCCTCCATCCAACCTTAAGCAACTTCATAGTCTACAAGGCAAGCTCCAGTCTATTCGTTATTTTATTTCCTAGATCTTTCATCAATGTCAACCTTTCTACCATTTATTAAAGAAAGATAATCACTTTATATGGGATTCTCATTGTTAAGAAGCCATTAATGTGCTTAAGGACTATATTTTATCACCTCATGTCCTCACTCCTCCTAAGGAAGGATAGCCTTTCTTCCTTTATATCTCAGCTACAAACCATGCTCTAGGTGATATGTTTTCGCATCGAGGTGAGCATCACAAAGAGCAAGTTATTTATTATATAAGTTGTACTCTCATAGAATATGAAACATGTTATTCACATATCAAAAAATTATGCCTATCATTAGTCCTTATAGCTTCTAAGCTTCATCATTACCTACTTAACCATAAGATGTACGTAATTACAAGTATTGATCCCCTTAAGTTTATGTATTCTAAGCCTTATTAGAATTAGCAGATGGCCAGATGGATTACATTTTTAGCTAAATTTGATCTAGATCTTCTCCACCAAAAATCTATTAAACTGAAGATTATTGCTGATCAACTAGTTGAAGCACCTCGTAGTGATAATCAATCAATCAATTGTGAATTCCTTGATGAATCTATCACATCCAATTCTCAGTTAGTCTTAGAATATCAAATGACTCTATTTTATTATGGGTTTAAATGTGCGTGAGGAGGTGGTATAGGAATTATATTAATCCCCCTTCAAGGTATCCTCATTCCTTTGTTTTTTAAATTAGACTTCAATTACACTAGTAATATGGTTGAATATGAAGTATTGATTATAGGGCTTTAGACTGACCTTGCATTAGGAGTTAGGTCAATTAATATCTATGGGGATTGTTAGCTAGTGGTCAATTAGATTAATGGTATATATCAATGCAAGAATGATATTATTTGATGGTATAAGACATTAGTTGATTATCTTTTGTCCACATTCAAATGTTATGCCATCTAGGCTACCCCTAGATTAAATTATAAATTTGATGATACTATGACATCTCTTACCTCTTTTATCCTAGCTTCATCATAGGAATCTAAGTTATTTTTCCTTATACATCAAGTTAATCAACCTTCTTATACAAGAACTGATTTCCAGCCATCAATAATATTGAGGAAAATCTAGAGGAGCCATGGTATGTACGAATATTTACTTATTTATCTATAGGAATGTCTCCTCCCCATCTATCCAAAGGTGTCAGATGCATCTTCTAGTAGAAATCTACCCACTGTATCATACTAGGGGGTGTTCTTTATAAGCATGGTTTTGATTGCAATCTTCTCCATTGTCTCTAAAAGCATGAAGCGACCCTAGCCATTCAAGAGTTCCATAATGGCTCATGTGGTGGAAATTTTAATGGCCACACAATCAGTAAGAATATATTATGTTTAGGTTACTATTGGCCCACCTTAAATTAAGATTGTTGCACCTATGCTAAGAGGTGTGTAAAATTTCAACACCATGAAAACCTATCATATGTCCCTAGTAAATCATTACAGGTAGCAAGATAATTTTGGCCATTCTCTGAGTGGGGACTTGATCTTATAGGGAAATTCAATCCTAAATCTTCCTAGTATCATGGCTTTATTATCACCACTACATAATATTTCACTAAGTGGGTGGAAGTTGTATCACTTAACTTGACTAAGGTAGAAATGATTATGGAGTTTATCCACCAATAAATTATTTGTCATTTTGGAGTTTTATATAAAATAATAATAGATAATGGAAAATATTTTAAAAATAAAAAAGTTTAGGTGTTAGGTGATTCATTTAAAATTAAATTGAATTTTTCCTCGCCTTAATATCCTTAGGCTAATGGTCAATCAAAATCATCTAATAAAACTCTGGTCAAAATACCAACCAAAGTTATTAATGACACTAGTAAGGATTGGCATCTTCATATCCCTTTCACTTTATGGGAATATCAAAATAGTATTCAAACTCTTACGAGTGCTTCTCCTTTTTCCCTAGTCTATGGTATAGAAGTTGTACTTCCATTAGAAGTCCAAATTCCTTCTCTTTAAGTCTCCCTTAAAGACATTATTTTTGTTAAGGATTTCCATTAGGAGCATTTATCCCAGCTTGAGATTTTGGATGACCATCTTATAGTATCCATTCATCACCTTTGTATATATCAAGAATGATTAAAACAAGCATATAATAAACATGTAAGAGAACATGAGTATAATATTGGAGATCTTGTGCTTAAATAAAATCAACATGTCATTAATATGGAATAAAGTAAAATGGGTAAATTTGATCCTAATTAGCTTGGACCATACATCATAATCCATAAATACATATCTAGGGCATATAATTTGGCTTCACTTGATGGAAAACCAAAATGAGAACCTCTTAATGCATTGCATCTATGTCCTTACTATAGTTTATATATCTTGGCTCATCTTAGTTAGCTTATCTTGTATCTTGTCATATCCCTTTATTCAAAAATACCAAATAAAGATATGAAAGTTATGTGGTTATCTGGTAGTCACAATAACCTCAACCTTGAATATGTATTCCCCAGCTCTATACATAGCATTCTCTCTTGAATAAGTTTCACCTATTATGGGAGAAACCCCATATCATTATTTTCCTTATTTCCTAAACACCATTATTTTCCTAAGATAACCCAATCATCTCATATGATGACTTCATGGAAGCCATCCTAAGGAATATTTTTACGCTATTTTTCAATAACTTCTTTGGGATTCAAAATTAATGAAAAGAAAAAGTATCAAAATGGGCTCAATAAATAGACTGCTCCCTTAAAGGACAACTGCAATCAAATATCTAAAGGCAAAATAACAAAATGATCCCTATAAGGATAGATATGTAAAAAAACATCAAAATTTAGAACACTCCCTTGAAGGATGACTATGATTAGAGCAATATTTCAAGTGATAATTTAGGTTATGGTTCTACCCAAATTGGTGGCAAAACTTCTAGGAGCCATAACTTTTGCACCATAGCTCCATTTGACTCCCCATTTAAACCGTTGGAAAGCTAAGAATGAGGGAAACATCAAGAGATGGCACCAAGATCTTCTTAGTGGGTTTTTATCTCAAAAAACCAAATATAAGTGCCCCAAATTTTAATTTTAGTAGTTCAATCTAAAAAATAGTAATTCCTCAAATTTTGTATTGTTGTAAATCATGGAAGTTGAACCAATTAATCTCCCTCAAGATTAGTCACCTTCCACATCCTCCTCCTACCTTAAAAATGTGTATAAATAAAGATGCAACACAAAATGGAAATTAGACATCTCTTTTCAGAGATAGGTGTATGTTGTATTTGCAATTTTGAGAAATGAAACATCTCTTCTTAGAGATAACATTATTAAAATTATTTTATTATTTCTTAAATTATATTTCAACCATAGCTTCTAAGTTTTGGATCAGACTACGAAGCAAAAAAAATCTTGCATTGATCAGTTTTCAAATTATGTCATTTTAAAGCCCTAAAAAAAAAACAAAAGCAATAAAATAAATTGTAAAAAGTAAATCCCAAGAAAGCTTCCTACAATGATCAACTTTCTAATTGTAGACTTCCCATATTGATCACTTTACCCATTGGCATAAAAATGATTCCTAAAGGATAAGTCCTAATTTATAAATATGTGGTGAAAATGAATTATCCCCATCTTGACACAAGAATATGATCTTAATGACTAAGGTTGAATCTTTAGGTAACCTAAGTTATGTCATAATATATTATCATTTACAAAAGGATGTATAGGCCATGTAGATGAGAGGTCCTCTTTTGGTTATGATCCAAGTCAATGCTGAGCAAATCCATAATACATAATCATTAAAATCCATAAATCTACAACCACTAAAACATTAAAGGTCATCCATAATCCATAATCCATAAAATATAAATCACTCAAATCCATAAATCATAATAGTATAAGCACATAATCCATAATCCATAATCCTAAAACATAAAAAATTCTATCTCATAACATCACATAATAATCCATAAGCATAAAATATAAACATAATAAATATGTATAATCACATTAACATGAAGTAAATTACATAACGTCTAATCTATAGTCCAACACATCACATTATCAATAAAAATATAACAAGTCCATAAACATCAATAAATCCATAAGTAAATATACATGATCCTTAAGGCTATTAACCCATATAGTATGCTCTACTATGTGAATTCAATCCTACTGAGGTGAATACTATCACATCCCTCATCATCTCCTCCTCAGCCTACTATACTCCATGAACTAACTATATCCCCAAGAGTCCTCTATGATCTATGATAGTTGGACACATGTGAAGCAAAATGTGGAACATTTGGAAGCTACCTCTATATAATCCTCTCATAGTAGGACATCTTGGTAAGTAGGTCTCTATACTGGTGAAGTGGTATTTTATCTCATGATGAAGTTCTAGATCCTACAATATATATATTTGGCCTCTCAACGATAAAATCTCTCATCTAATCCAACTCTACCTTGTAGCCATCTCTCTCCCATATAACTTGATCCCTCTCCTGAGTAGCCTAGTATAACTCCTATCTGACCCTATCAAGATCACTCTATAACCTTTATAGCTCAGTATATGGTATCCCTTTCTCATCCTATCCAAAGGCATCCTATATTAGTTCCCCCTCCATGTGTATGTTTAGAGCTTCCTACTCCAGCTCTCCTCTCATCTCATCCTGTACCACCTCCTGTCGAGGTCTAGCTTATGTATTCTATCACCTCACCATCTCTCCCATAAACCAAGTGGTGTAATCATCTATATATCTTACATTATCCACATCTAATGTTGTTAGCTCCTATAATGCTCCCATCCAAATCACTATGGTATTTGGTGCTGACTAGTCCAAGTCTATATCATCCTACCTATATACACATATGATAACTCCTCCAATGCTCCCATCCAAATAAACATGGTATCTGGTACTAGCCAATCTAGCTCTATATCATCCCACCTATATACACATGAGGTCAATGGTACATCTTGTAGTAAACCAAATTGATGATGGACCCTATCAAAAAAAACAACTCTATATAGTCTATCCATTGCCCATATAACCATCTCTCTTAGGTAGCATCTCTTAACTTTATCTCTAGACCTGACCATGCTGGAAAATGTATATATGGTCTCCAAATAATGTCTCAAATATATAGGGTCTCAAATACCTATCTATAGTACACTAAATCACATACTATCCTATCTAAATAAGGAATGACAAGGTCATCATCCCATCGTAGAAAGTCTACATTATACACCATGTCTCCAAAACCAACCCTTGGTGTCCTAAGAGGGTGTATCACTTGAATGTGCTCATATCCCTAGTAGTGAAGCATAAATATGATGTTGAGACCTAGCTAGTGCCGATTACACCAGCTCCATAGCTCTCTATAAATCTACCCTAGTAATGTGGGTGCCTGAGAAAACACTATCCTATGCTCTAGCATATCTGCTATAACTATAGTGAAGCTCCATGAAAACCATCCTCTACCAGAATTAGGTAGTGCATAGTAAGATAATACCAACATAATCATGGTTAGCACTAATCTCTCTACTGGTGCCTGCTTGTATAAGGGCTAGAAAGAAAAATCTCTAGCCATAAATCTGATATCAGTAACATCCTCACCATATGATAATGATAGCACTATCACATGCCTAACCTCCTCAACCATATAACATAGGCTCCCTAGATCGATAGTCCCAAAATTCTATGGATGTCCTTAGTATAAATGGTCATCTCACCTTTCAAAATCCAAAAGGTGTTTGTGGTATAATCTCACTAATCTAGTAAAGTCACTATCATTCCAATGTGTCAATGAACATGGTGATAGTGGTGGATCCCTCCAAAGCCCACTACCTCTAGATGTGCCATGTTCTCATCATCCATATCCTCTCGTATCTCCCTTAACAATGGTGGGACCCTATCCCTCACAGTCAATAGCTCACATGCCTATCACAATAGTCTTTTGTTAGTTAAATATTAAATACTAAATTATATATAGATCATAGTCACTTCCTTATAATCACTATCAACCCATCAAAGATAGATGTCATCTTCTTTTGATCATTATTGATCTTATAAGGATTAGTGTCAATTCTTCCTAATCATAGTTGATCTTTTTGGTTTGATATTGATTCTGTTTTCCCCTAAAACTATTTTTTTCCATTTTTTCCCTAATAATTCCTAATTCACACCCCATAATATCCTAAATTAGCCCCTTACCTTAAGATAAACATTCCAACAACTCCAAAAAAAAAAAAAAATAGTAAAATAAATAAATAAATCCAAATTGCCCAAAAATGTGTCACATACCTCATAATGAACCCATAATCATCACCATCATCCACTCTCACTAGCCTCCATCATCTCATGTGTATATTTTAATTCTTTAAAACCATTGAAATTTTCTTAGAGAACTCTTCTACACTTGATAGCTAAATTAGCCTTCTTATTTTTTGGTGGGCTATTTATAGCCATTTTTGTGATCAATGTCAATTCCTTTGATTGATGTTAATTTTCTATAGTCATCATCAATTCCTTGGGATCGATGTCGATTCCCCTATTTTGATAAATGTTTAAATTTTGGATCTTTTTTCCATGCTTTTAATTTGGTTTCAAATCCATGTCTTATTGCCTTTGTCATAGCTATCCCATTTTTTTCTATTACCCTTTAGAATAGCAAATTTTGACCACTTGTCATTTCTCTAATCTCTTAGCTTATACCCTTGTTTTTTTTGGTATCTTACGCCATATAAGACCTTAAGGGTGTGTTTTTATCTTGAGAATATTTGTTTATAGGTAACACATACACCATATGCACACTATATGCTTTTGTCTACTATTCCTTTCTTATTCTATTGATGGCCTTTTTCGCTAGCTTTACCTATTTTAGCTATGGCATTTCACTATTTGATCTCATCTTTATGGAATTAATAACTACATTACTCTTTATTTAATTAAGTGAAAACATCAAACTCCTTTTTAGCCATATGCATTTTTTGTGTCCTTAACTATCTTCCCTTTTGTCACTTTCACCTTACCCACTTTTGTTCTCTATTCCATCTTGTTCAAACCTATCATTCATTCCACTTCACTTCCTAGCACCGATTTTGAGGGGGAATACCTTCTCACAATAAACTTGGGGTAGTAGACTCCTAATAGTTTTTATCTCATAACACACCATTATATACCACTCTACAAAAAGGGGTAAATGTAGATGCTACTTTTATACACCTTATATATTATGTCATCATGATATGTGTTGTAATACCCCCCAATGAATAATTATTTAAATAATTACATTCTATCTTAGGTTAAATGAGTTAATTACTATATTTAAATAGTAATTAACCCCCTTTTTACTATCCTTTACCATAAAATATCAAAATTAAATAAAAATCTAAATCTACCCAACCTCCTAAAAATCTTATCCCATGGTTAAAACAACCCAAACAACCTTAGAAGTCATTTGAACCCTCATTTACCCCATGCCAACCTGTTAGAATGGATTTTCATTCATCTTCACCCATTTTTGGTAAATTGACATCGATCCTCCAAGATCAACACTGATCGATTAGGATCGACATCAATCCATTAAAATATAACAGACATCTATTTTTGTGGAGGAATGAAAATGAAAGTAAGGAGATGATTTTTGATCATGAATTTGTATTAAAACTAGTCATAAATTTGCATAGACCTTACTAGCATCTTGATACCTTTGAAGAGCACTTGATAAGTGATGATTGTTAGGTGATTTTGAAGGTCATTTTTTATTATTTTTTGGCATCACTTTCTTCAAACCATCCAAGGTTAGTATTGAATTGTATTTAAGCATTTATTTTATTATACATCTATACCTTTTATCTACATTTTATCAATTTTCTAGGCCGTCACTATAGTCTTTTTAGTATTAAGCACTTTTTCACATAATTGACATCAATTCATCTGAATCAATGTCGATCCTATTGGATCACCATAGATCCTTTGCTAGATCATAACATAAGTCTTAAATAGCCTATTTTAAATCTACTATTATCTGTATTTTATCTTTGTCTATTCTACATTTAGTTTTTATCATTTTATCAAAAATAAAGGTAATTATTATAGTCTATTTTTAAAATTTAAGCTTTTATATAGATTCAACATTGATTCATCTGAATCGATGCCAAAATTATTAGATCATCATTGATTCCTACTTAAATTTAAAAACATTCTTATCATCTATTTTTATTAGTCTTAAAATCTATTAAAACCTACATTCTAGTTTGCTAAAAATCTATTTGTGCATGTAGATGACCTTGCCAAGATTAATACATGATTTGGTTAGTATTTTCAATCTTCCTATAGTCCCTCAACCTCTATTTTCTGATCAGAGTGATATTAAATTTGAACTAGGACTTTATCTCATGGCTTTCATACATGATTATGCATACATTGAAGAATATCTAGATATAATCAAGAAGGCATAGATATTACTATTGAATTCTAGGATGCTTATTTTAATCATATAGATATTGTTTTTGGTTAATGATCTTTAGAATTTCTTATCCATATTATCCATATTTTATAATTTCATGTTTATTTATAAACTTGAATGTTTAATGTGGGCTAATATCCATCTAAGGAAACGTATCACTTCTTGGGACTAGTTTATTACTAGTTAGCCCACTCATTTTTATATTAATCCATTTTTTGTTTAAGTGTGGTGAATTGTAGGTGATTCCTCCCCAACCAAAGAGGATTTCTCACAAAGCTTGATCAATGGTGCATAACTAGTCTTCCTCTCTAGGTAAATCTAAACCCTGCATGTAATTTATCTTTAGTAGATAATTATTCCACATTAAAAAGCATAAAAAATACTAAAACACATAATTCATTTTGAATAAAATCACACATACTTCCAAATTTTGTATCAAGAACACACAATGCAAATTCTAAAGCATACTTTAAGGTAATCATAATTATGTGAAGCAAGTTAATGCAACACAAAACATATTCAATCACATCAAGCATGATTATAATTAAAATCAAATATTATCTATCAAATCAAGAAATAAATATAAAACATGTTAACTATCATGGTGTGTGTGGGTTCCTAGTTGTTTAATTTGTCATCCCCCAATGCCTTCATCTATTCCACCTTATCCGATGATACCCTCCATTTGTCACACTCTAAGGAATGGATCTATCCTACATCCACCTCATAAAAATGAAGGTATTTATCATGAAACAATATAAAATCCATAATATATTATTGTAATAAACTAAATAAACATGATCATAATGTACATAATATGCAATTAAAAATAACTCTATAGTTAATAATAATGTGAATTAAGTAACATATAAATTTCCATAAATCAACATATGAAATATAGCTTAACCAAAACAATAAGTAATCAAATAATAACCATAAAAATCCATGAATCAATAGGTTATTAAGTCTAAGGAGAAATTGGTATGTGATACCACCTTTCATGAAGACTCATAGTTTCAAGTGTTGATCAAAGGGATAAAATCAAAGACTATTTAGAAATAAGTTACAAACCTACAAGGTTAGACTTAGAAAGTCTAAAGCATGATCTAGATATTGTAAAGGGTAATACGAGTTGGATGTAATCTAGGATAGGAAGACTACACAACAAAGACATTACAAGACATAATGAAACATGGAGAGGTCAATGATGAAAGAAGAAGGTTATCTATCAAGCATCAACTTATAACTACCCTTAAAGAAGTAAAATTTTAAATATTTGTTCAAGAACCAACCACCTCTCATGAAGTCATTATCAAACCAAGGAGACACATGTTGAAAAGGAGAGATATGACTATTTTCTAGCCTATTTTAGAACTTTTAACTAACCCTATGATTGTGTGAAATCCATCTTGAGATTATCTATGTCATTTATCTCTCTCATTCTCTCTTTTATGTAATTGGCCTAAAATGGCTTGTAAAAGGATCCTCAATCTGAGTATGGAAAATACTTTCTTGAGTTAACACTCATTCTTGCCTTTTGAGATGAATAATAAGCTCTTTTTAGCCTTATTTAAGATTGATTTTTAGTCTATACTTGTGATTATGCATGATTTATAGTGGTAGTGTTATAACTCCCTCTCTTTTATCCTCTCACCCTTACCTCTTTGTAAGTATGTTGGATCTTTATAGCTCACATGAGGTGTTGTAGCTGGAGGTATAGGGAATTATATGTGGAAATATACCATTTGTGTTAATTTAGTTCACCTCTTGGTTGTCCCTCCTAATTCATGTATCTACCAATACATCCATGTTGAAATATTGATGTAAGGATAACCTCAAATTAGAGTTGTGTGGTTTGGTCAATCTTGATTCACTTCATAAGTGCATAGGCAAGTAGAGGACAAGATTTTGGTGTATCACCCCTTTTAATTTCATGTTTCTCTCTCTCCCTTTTCCTTGTTAGTTTAATAGGTTTATTAGTATTTTGGGTGAATCATCAAGGGAGATATCTCATATCTAGAGATTTACCTCATTGATTAGGCCACCTATAGCCTATAGGTGTTTCTTTCTATCATTTGAGTAAGAAGGCTTGAACAACCTTATCAATAGTGTAATTTACAGTGATAACAAGAATTAGGTATTAGGAGACTTATGGAGTGGAACCTGATGTACATGGTCCCAAAACATGAGCCCACACATACTTCTTGTAAGTATAGGAAATATTCCAAGATACAATAGGAATGGTGGCTGAAGAGGTGGAAGTAGGGACTCTATGTAAGTGTTTCATGAGCCCCTACTTAAACCAAAATAAACATAGCCAAGAAACATGTTATATTAGTCAAGGAAGCTTAGGATATGATCCAATATAGTAGGATTGGATCAATATTGACCACCATAGAATGATGCCAAGCCTTTTGTGTTTCATAAGTAAACCCCCTCCTGTTGTAGATTGTGATCACATTAGTCTAAAAAATCAACTATGGACTAGATCTAAACATTCCAAAGTATTATGGGATGGAAGATGCTTTAGACCCTTTGGATAGATGTGAGCTCATTTGGAGTGATTGAGGTATTTCCTAATTTAATAAAATTTTATATCAATTTACTACCACTCTATAAGGGAAAGTGAAAACTTAATAATAGAATTATGATATGATACAGATAATCATGGACTTCACCCTCCTCAAGGCCTCATTGCAAATGGAGTTTTATGTCTTAAATATGGAACATCAAGACTTTATCACATTTAATGACATCAAGTATGAGGCTTCAAATACTATACATGTGTGTGTATGTATGTATGTATATATATATATATATATCAAGGTTTAATACCTTGTTCTTGAAGTTCCCATATACCCTCCATCCACTCAAAGACACTTAGTGGTTTATTGATGGATCGTTCCCCTTGGTCTAACATAACCTATCCATGATTGAGTTATTTTAGCCCTAATAGGTGTTGGAGGCTATTTTAATATCTAAAGTAACACATATTATGGATGAATAATCTCAACTAAGATATGAAATTTAGCTTCCAATGATGAGCTAATACTTGCATAAATTTCTAACTTCACAAATTTATTTAATAAAAGATAGTGATGGCATCCAAAGTAGACATGAAACACAAAGGTGCTTATATGTCCATAAGCATGATATTAAAAAAAATGAAAGGAGTCTAGTTCATTATAGAAAACATCAAGGAGAAGGAGTAGAACCAATAACTACCAAGAGTAATCCACCTAGAAAATTTTCCTATGTGGAAGATCAAAGAAACAATAGCTCCATCCAAACTCATGCTACAAATGCGTACCATTAGATCATTTCTAGTGTGACTTAACCACCCCTCCTTTTTAACCTATTTCTAAAAATGGCATAAGTTTGATAAGTATTTTGACCTTCATGTTAAGATTTCATAATGAATTAAACTAGAGAATATGGATAGGAAGGATAACCGCATATGTAGAGTCTTGAATAAATTTAGTATTGAATTTGTACCCTAGCTTGAGAAATATGTTAGCATAGTGAAGACTAATACATGATCATGGATAAAACCTTCTGACTAGATGTTAAATTCAAAGGTGTGTGAGGTTGTATTGTTCATCTAATTAGATCAAAGGAGAGAACTAATTTAGGGAGAGCTCTAGATAATCAGAGAATCAATGGATGTCCCCAATAATTTACATGTTCATGAGTTTATAAGGCTTGAGATTTTCAATATTGATTTACCATGAGTAGGTACTCTCTTAATACTTGTAATAATTTCCCCATGTGTGAATAATGGGAACCTTATAAAGGACTTCACCCTAAAGAAGGATTTATTGGTAAGTGACATGAATCATGTGATACATTTCACTATCCTTAGTTCATATGTGACATAAATTAATGATAGTTAAGATAAATTATGCCCCTTGGGTATGGAAATCCTTTATGAAAGATAATTAGGGAGGTATTACAATTTGCTTCAACTTCCCCCTTGATATTGATCCATTTAATGAATCATTTTAGACCATAAGTGAACCATCAATAACATATGGAAATGGTTGTGGAGTCATAGGGACAACACTCCTAAGGAAAGATACAACACATCATCTATCAGTGGTACTCTAGAACCATCAAATTTTCACCCCATCAGTTGACCTCATGCTTGTTTTCATCCCTTTGGTTAGGATTGTAAGATCAAATATTCATGAGTCACCACATGAATCTAGGGTCAGAAAGGTGCCTATAATCATAATGGAAAGGATAACTAAAGTTTTTGCTTCTATATAGAGTTCATCTGACTAAAAACTCAGATAGGACTTCTTTAATGTCTTGATAACTACTCAACTTCATGAGGCTAGTTTTGTCACCTACCAACACCTTAGAATTTATTGTATTTCATCAACTTGGGTCTTTAGATACCTTTTAACCATTGTGTAATAATTATTTTAATTCCATCATGTAATAAGGATTATTATTCATTCTTATACCATTTTTATTGGTGTTAGATGCATAATAAGATGTACTCACCTCTTAATATCCAACTAGATAAATCAAGTTGGTATTTTCTCCAGATAGTCTACATGCTAGACATCTAAGTATATTTTGTAAGGTAGGGAGTTCCATAAAATTAGAAAAAAACATGTTCGTGTCACTAAAAAAAGTTTTATAGAAAAAACCAGATAGACACATCTCAACGTAGAACTATACTAAATAACTATATGTATATTTTAAATTGGGGTAGGATATGGTTCAAAGAAGAGGATAATAAAGGAATATAATGAAGCCATATATAAGGAAAGTGTGCAAGAGGAGATGTGGGAAGTACACAAATGGGATAATAACATGCATAAAGAGTTAACATGTTGTCTAAGTCAAATATATAAATAATAAATAATAAGTGTCATGTTAGTACATAAGGAGTGAGGTATGACCAATTTTCCAACCTGATGGAGAAAGGAATGATGGTAATTGACTTAATGTACATAAATATTGAAATGATATTAGGTCTGATCTAGAGTTATTACCATTAGAGTTGACTGATGATGAATGTGTCTCATCTAGGGAAGGAAAAGTGTGAGAATGATTGAGGCATGTGAAATATCTTCCACCTATCATAATTTCAAAAATTAAAGCATGAATTAGACAAGATACCATATACATAGGTGAAAATAGATGGCAGTATGGATAGTTATAATCCTATCAGTTGGTCACTTTTTTTTCACTTATATATGAGTGCAAGGATGGCCATGGTACAGCTTGCCAAATTAGGAACAAAATTGGAAGGGACCATTAAGAACTTAAAAAAGTATATTTGAGAGGACTTTTTCTAGAGATAGAAAAAAATGTTAAAGAGATAAGAGAAAGGAGGAAATCAAACCAAGAGGGTTAGAAATATAAAGGATAGATATAAATTACTAGATATGACTAGATAAAGACATCACACTACCTTATGGATATGGATCAGTTGATTTTAAGTAGGATACAAAATAAAATGTCTCTTTTTTTGAAGGAAACAAAAAGAAAACAAAAAACTTATATGCAATAGGAGGAGAAAAAAGAACCTGATAGCTAAATGGAAGAGCCAAGTGGAAGATGATTTATGATAGAGTCATGGGCCTCCATCACATCTGGATGGGTATAGGATGGACACAATTGAATAAGTTTTGGATGTTGTAAGAGGATCCATGCATGATGTCAAACTGAATTAGTGAAGATAATAGATCAAATTTTGTGAGCATGAACACATAATGAGGAGAGATGGTAATGCCTTAACCCAAGGATGTGTGAAGTGGTGTTATATGACTAAAGCAACTTTGGAATTTAAGGAGAAGATCAGATAGTGAGGTAAGGAAAGAATATTAGAGGTATTTTTACTACCAATCCAAGTACTATTTAGCTAGACTTATTGAGATCTAAAAGGAAGTCTTTAGTGGCTAGGGATAGATAAGAAGAAATAAGAATCTACCCTAGAAGGATTTCTTATATCTTTGAGGAAACCCCAGTATCACATTATAAAGGATGTAAACCCATTAAAATACATGTATATGATTTCCCCTATCTAAATATATCTTCTTTAAGGCTTGTTACCATAGGAAACTATTATTTATCACAAATACATAAAGAGTGAGATAAAAGTGTTTAGAAGTAGAGGCTCGCATAAAAATTCATAATATGATACACAAATAAAGGTTTATAGGAATTTTAAAATAGAAAAAAGTGATAAGCATGCGATGAGTAACCTTTTAGAAGGAGTTGATGTGGTCATATATAATAAATTAGGAGAAAACATTAAAAGAATAATAAAATCCTAGCATGAAGAGGGCAAGGTTGAAGGCCTTGAATAATCACACTGGTTGGTGAGAAAGAGCTTGAAATGATATGAGAGGATAAAAATAAATATATTAGATGTGAGGATAAACAATAAGGCACATATATATTACTATTATCTCTCCAACCTACACCCTAGAAAGAGTTTGTTAAGGACTAACTTGAAGGCTAGATTAAAATGGGATTAGCCTAAAGGTTATGGGTGACCTGTAGTAAGATAAAACCTCTAGTTTATGGGGATATCTCCCTTGGTGCACATATTTAGGCTCAATATCACTAAGACCTATTTATTGGGTTGAAAAGTGATAGATAAAATTCATAAAGTGAAATATACTCTAAGGATGGTGATGCACCAATATAGCTTATCCACTCTGTTTATACTCTTATCAATAGTAGTGAACCAAACACGAACTAAAGCACTATCTCCAACAGCTTATAAGAATAATTTTTTCATATATAGGTTGGTTTGGATGGATAGATCATGTGGTTATTGAAATCAAGGCCTAGTTCAAGGCACTTACAGTTAAACTTCCACTCTAAACTCAACCATCAACATCATAACACTCTAGAAGACATGCATAGAACACATGTTAGCACCTAGGTGAAGCTAAGACCTAAAAAAGGAATAAAAATTTTCCACTTATGTAAATAGAACAAAAATAAACACACTTGATACTATAATGGAGATCTAAAATAATTCATTAATTTGTCTAAGAGGTTACAAAGTGAAAATATAGGTAGAGTTTCCTCATACCCAGGTGAGGGATATAAATCAAGGCATTAGGTCATGAATATATAGCATAATGAGAAGGGAAAGAGAGGAATAATGTCATGTAGGTGTATATAAATGTCATAAATTACCATATCCCACTCATACTATAGTTACAAATAGTTACAATAGTCCTTTAAAGGTTTCCCCATGTGGTGGTGTTCATAAATGGTCTTGAATGAGCCCTTAGGAATTGAGATGAAGTGGTGTGGTTGTAGTTGACCTATTCAAGGAATGGACTTGTCCAAATTGGTCAATAACTCTCTTTAATCTTGATCTTTGTTCCATGTTGGAAAATCCACTACCATTAACATATATCAATTATTGGTCAATATTTTTCTAAATTATCTTAGTTTTCTTGGTTACATCATGCCACTTCATCCTCACAAACCATTATATACTACTATACTTAGTTAAAATTAGATCCCTACTTTTTTGGACTTATTATTATGTGTGTTTTCTTTAATATGTGTGCATAATTTAAACCATATGATATTAAACAGTGTTTTCTTCTATACTTATCCAAAATTAGGGCCAAAATCAACTAAAACTAACCTAATAAACATGTTATTGGGTATTTTCACACATGTAGCTAAACACTTACAAACTCATTGCACTATCATATCATGCTAATGTATAATATGTTCACTTGAGGCATAGAGAGAGTAATAAGTAAAATTTGGGCTTTTTAATAGAGATGGCATTGACTTAATATTATTACTCAATATAATGTGAGTGCAACACAATACTTGGATTTTTCATTACACATTTTTTTAACATATTTCAAACACAAGATTTTAAATTAATGTTTTCATACATAGGTATATATAAGAAAACCATTTATAAATTAATATATAATCATCACATAAACATATTAAAACATTATCAATTTATATGACAAATATTTCATATAATCTCATTAAGTAAATAAGTTCATATGAATTCACCAAGTAACTTGGGTTAATTTTAGTAGAATAATAATAACAACTCTATATTATTTTTAATAATGAGGTAAGGTGAGATTTAATAGATTTAAAACACCACCTTTTGATTTCATATAATCAACATATGCCCCTTATAGTGTGAGACAAATTTTTAAATGGTAGTCTTAATTACTTACATTGAATGCCTTGGTCCTAATAGACCCTTATATCCACATCATGAAGTCATAGATTCTCTAAGAGGTCATTTATTAAGACCTTTTATCTTAAATTCACACCCTATAGAATTATTCTACCATTTAGGCCTATAACTCCTTTGGTGTTTCATGGTATGTGCAACCTCCTTGTTACTTGTGATCCTTCTTTTGTGCTGACAAAACTAACATCATTAGCACATATACATACTTGATAAATATTATTTTGAATGATATTTGTTTTATTGGTTACATCATCACCTCATCCTCCCATATTATTTTATACTATTATATTTAATTAAAATTGGTCCCCTACTCTAGTAGACTTATTATTCTATGTGTTATCTTAAAAACACATGCATACTTTACACCATATAATATGAAATAGTTTGTTATTCGATACTTATCCAAAATGTGTGTCCAAAATCACTTGAAACTATCCCAATTGTACACCCTCATAATCACTTGATTTCATTTTAGTCATATATAAACTCAAGCCTATCTCTCTTAATATATTTTTTTATAAATTTCCCATCTTAATAAATTAACTTGGATCAATTGAAAATTTATACTCATGCCCATACTTGGATTTTGAATGGCATGTGGCTCTCACAATGGATGAGCTAATTGTCACCCATACAAATCATCATATAAGCTAAAGTGCCTTTTCAAATGGAGTTCATATAAATTTCCTTTTTATTCAAAATAAAAATAATAATTTATGTCAAATTTGGTATAGATTAATGGGCTAAGAGTAAAATATTTTGGATTATAAACCTATCATTAATCATCAAATAAAACATCCTACTGATAAATAAATTTAATGGTGCTTATAAAAATAAAATGTGATGCCATGGCATCTTCATAATAGATAACAAAAAATACAAGGATGACCCTTCATTTTCATTGCTATGTGTTTATCATCTATGACATGTTACCATACATTACATCAAAAAATATGGATTTTAAAAAAATTGGCTTGACACCAAACCATTTTTATTCAACAATCATGTTTTGAGCTATTGAGAGGGGAGTGTAATTTTGAATGTATTTTTCACACTATATTCTATCTAAAACAATCATAGGAGGAAAGTATTTGGAATACACCATGTAATTTTCCACTTCATTATGTTTATGATTTTTTAATTTAGATACACCATTATAAAAAGTGGTGTAGGGAAAAATATGTTGAAATTAAATTCCTATATGTTCAAATAATCTAACGATATAATTTTTGACAAAATCTCCTCCATTTTATATTTTGATACACTGAGTTTTTATCTTTGAAAAATTTTCAACAAGATTTTTTAAATTTTTGAAGTGATTAAAGTCTTGACATTTTTTTTAGATATAAAACCAATGTTTTGTGATAAAAATAATCAATCAATGTGTATACATGTATTATGTTTGTGAAAATAAATGTAATGCAATGACATGATATCATTGTGAACCAATTGTAATATGTTTCTATACCTCCAATGTTTTCATTTTGGAAAATAAAAAATGTATTCTCTAATACTTCATGGTATTACTAGTTATGGGATTGAGTATAATTCAATACAAAAATACTCAATTTTTGGTTACACTTTTAGTGGAAAAATAGTTGTAGATTACACAAATAGTGATTGGGTAGGAGATCCAAATGATCAGAATTCAATTACAAGATACACATATCATATTGAGGTAGGTATCATGAATTTTCCATGTAATAAACAAACTAATATTGCTTTGTATATGATAAAATTATTTATAAAGTTGTTGTCACTGCCAACTATGAGTCAATTTCGATTTAATGCATGTTTTTAGTACAAAATTATAAAAACCCAACCCAAAATGATTTGTTATGTTAATAAAAGTCATATCCACATATATCATGACCCAATGGAGAATTCACAAATAAATAAAATTTAGATTCACATGCATTATATCTAGAAAATAAAATATGACAAGGTGTTGGATGATCAAGTTATTTATATATTTTTGAAGCCCTTAAGGCCTATATTTTTCAACTCTAGTAATTTTTTTGAGAGAAATAAATTTCCTCAAGATTGGATTGTTAATTTATTCCCCTATCATTCCCTTTATCAAAGTACATTTTTGTTCCTTTTGGGGGTATGAGTTTGTGCATTTAAAAATACATGCACTTTTTAATGGTTTAAGATGCACTTGTGTTATTCATTGTAATATAATTTATGGATAGTACTAATTGGTGCACACTTATCCATTTACTATTTATTAGAAAGGATTATAAATTGAGAATTTATTTAATTTAAATCTTTTATTAATAATAAATTATTATCTTAAAAAGACTTAATCTATTAGTTATATAATTATTAAGAAGAATTATTCTTCAAGATATCTACTCTCCAAATCCTACCCCTAGCTTTCTTCTTATCTATAAAGGATCATAAAATACTAGTTGGTGAGGCACATTATGGATGAGATTTATTATATATATTATTAATTAATTTAGACCAGAGATTTAAGATAAATATGTAGTAATTATACATAGAATAATTTTTTTGTATCATATTTATTTAAGATTTCATTAGATTTATATATTACATGTATTTTGGGGTTTTATCTTATGGTATCAATGTCACTCAATTTTGTACCCTTGGAGAGGTAATTCAATCCTTATCCAAATCGAGTGAAACATAGGATTACCTCAAGGCTAGTGGGTTGCCTATAGAAGAGATAAACCTCTAGATTGAAGGGCTAGCTCCCTAGATTTATCTTTGATAGCTTATCACCTATACTAATTGCTTACTTGGATGAAAAGAGAAAGAGAGAACATGGAATAGATCTATGCTAACAAGGATATTCACCCACTATATCCTAACCACTTCCAAAAAATTACAAGTACACTTCAAACACAAGCTTAATTTGTATATACACTAATCCAAATCTGTCCCTTGCATTAGTATTTCTCATGTGAAAATACCTTAAGCTAAGAGAACTAAACCCAAGGTCATGACTTGAAACTAGTGGATATAAAAATCACTAAACTAATTAAATATTAATTATAACACTTCAAGAGACTTGAAATAAACTTTCGAAGCTGAATATAAATGCAAGCAAAGACAACATGCTAAGGAAGAGAAACTATCACTTAGCAAGATCAACTAGCTTGACATACACATAGAGAAGGTAAAATAAATCATTATTTATTTATAAAAGGATGAAAATTAGTATGGATTTTCCATACCTAGTTGGAGGATAAATTTGAAAGACAAAGTGGTTCAATATATAGTACAAGTGTGAGAAAAGAGAAGAAGAGTGTAGGAGAGAGAGAGAGAGTAGACAAGTGTCATGTGAATTACAAACAAGAGATGAGTTAGGTAAATACCTAAATAGTTCCTAGATGAAATGTGTTTATCCTCTTCATAGTCTTGGACTCTCCAAGTGGCATGGGAGTTGAAATGGTTGTTTGACACCTTGACTAGATCTTTAAAACTCCTCTTTTTCTTTACATGTTAAAGGATAAGTGGCCTTCTTGGTGACCATATAAGTTTATCCTACATTATTTCTCTTCTATTGACACCTCTCAACTGACCCCAATATTTTCTCTTTGACACATCACTTATTTCTCATGCAAGGTGTCTAGAGGTCTTTTCATCTCCTTAGGCCTATTTTGCACACAAGTGTCAAAACTTGGTTTTAATTACTCTATCTCACCATAAATTCATGTATGACCTATTCAAATTATATTGGTCTTGAAAAAATTAATTTTGAGTCCAAAAACTATCCCTAATAGGTCACTCTCTACCAAAAGCCCTAATTAGACCTCATTACTTGTAGCCCTATTTTCCTTTAAATATCCTTATGTGAGAGTTTTATAGATTATCTTGACAAATAAATTAATATTCCATGACCATATATGTACTAAAAATTCCATAAAAAAATTCATGAGTTGAATCCAAGTGGAATCCTACTTTTTCTACCTATTTCTTCTACTAATTAGGCCTAATTAAGCCTCTAGGCCTAAAAAGTGGATTTTAGCTCTAAACTTATCCTAAAATTATGAAAACTATAGGAAGTGTGTGATTAAATTTACCCATGTCAATAACAACCTCCATGTAATTTTGTGACTTATAGAACATTGTTTTTATAGCCAAACCATGAAATAGCCGACAATAAGCCCTTCACAAGCCTATTTCGATAGCCTTGCAAAATGGATTTTATTTGGTCATTTTTTTGGTTTCCTAATAAAATTTATTGATTTGAGGATATTAAATAAGTCCTATATAATCTCATATAATTATTTTCAAGTATCCATCTCTCCAAAATCCCTATGAAATAACAAAAAAAAAATAAGGGATTTATGGCAATTTGTATAGTAGTCCATATAGATAAAGTACATGTGAATAACATACTTAGAGTCTTAAATAACATACAAGAGGTTTTACGATCAATTTGTGGCATTTTATGTAATTTTAAAGTCCATCTCTATAAATTGGACATTATAGCCCTCATAGGCAGCCTAAAAGTACTTTGAACTCTTAGCAATGATTCATAAGGTTGGATGTAAGAATCCTCCAAAATAATTCGAAAAATTGAAGTAAATTATGGTGGATAAGTTTACATATGATATTAGGGTACCATGCAACATGTGTGATATGTACTACATAAAGAAAGCTACCATCTCAAGTTGTAAATGGGCATTATATGAGATCTAAGAGAGAAATAAGTTAGTGAGAGTTTTAATGAGTTATTTTTTAACTCCCATGACCTCCTTGGGGTTTGTAACATTCACCTTGAATATTAAAATAAGTTTCTAACCATATTACTTTATCAAACTTCTTTTCACCCTCATCAGCCTATGCCTAGGGTTCTTATGTTAGTCTGCCAATTATACCCTAAGCTACATGTTTTCATATTTTTCCTCTATAAGATATCTAACACCTTATATAAGGTTTTTCCATGATTCTCACCATATTATAAAGGTTTTACATGTCGTCATCTATTAAAAACTCATTCCACTTCATCTCTTCAAGATTGATTGCTTTGTATAGGCATGTATATGAATTGAACTCCTTGAATGTTTATAACAGGTATGTCTATGTTATCTCAATTATTGAGTTTGAGGTATTTTTAGATTATTTTTCACATAATATCAATATATTTCAAAAAAATTAATCATCTTTAGACCTCTAAATTCATTTAGTTCTCTAAACAAGTAACTGCCTTGAATATGTAGGACTATGTGTAGCTAGCTAAGTATGTAAGGTTTTTGTGTTTTATTCCTTGATTGAGTATGATATTAAAGAGTGAAGTTTCAAAAAAAAAAAAAACTAAATTCAATCACATTAACTTAACCTTAGGATTTTTTAATATCCTTTAGACTAAGTGAAACTCTTAATGAGAAAGCAAACCTATGTGTGTACTTAGGTCCTTTTGAGACCCCTATTTGATTATCCCTTTACTTTTGCTTAGGTACCATGATTTTATATAGTTTGAGAACACTAAAAATACTTTATACCATTCAAAAAATAAATAAATACCAATTTATAATGGTAAATATGGTCCTGATTTCCCAAATAAACCTACAAGTGATTGCCTACTAGGCTAGTTATAGATGTACATTTGGAGGGGTTTGACTAAATTTGGGCCTTCTAGGTCTTCAAAACTCAATCAAAACCTATTCAAAGATTTTTTTATATTTTTTATGGTTTTTTGAGACATTTCAATAACATTAAGCTCCAAAACTTCATCCACTTTAATGTTCAAGGCCTTTTTCCTCACCTAGTTGGTTGTAGGTATAAATATGAAGAATTGACAATCTTAAAGGTCTTGAAATGACCCTTTAAAATTTTTATGGTGATATAAACTATTAATATTAATAAATATCCATTTTAATTACATTATAAACTCCGTATAGAGATCTCAAAGAACTTCATATCTCTACACTTGATTTATTCATACATAGACATAATTT